>WHPZ01587436.1:0-50125 GCA_016617965.1 Macrosiphum rosae | reverse complement strand
CAAAATTAACATTTTCGCAATTTTTCTTCTGCAGACATTTAGCACGTAATTCGCACGCCTAGTTTGAAAATTCGAACAACCTTCCTTCCCCTCAAAAAAAAAAAAAAAAATCATTTTTTGTCAAGATAGATTTTGTATACAATCAAATTTTTTTTTAAAAAATTAGATTATTTTTTATTCAATATAGATTTTTTATAAAGGTTTTTTTGTCAAGATCGATGTTTTATTCAATCAAGATTTTTTCTATTCTACTTACGTTATTTTTTTTATTGAATACAGTTTTGTATTAAGGTTGTTTATTTATTATAGATTGTTTATTAAAAATTGATTATTTTTTATTAACTATAGGTCATTTACTCAGGCTTTTTTTTTATAGATTTTTTATTCAACTAGGCTATTTTATTCAATCAAGATTATAATGGTAATAGCTTAGAAAAATATTTAATAGCAAGAGTGTGTATAACCTAAAAATTTAGCCTAGTTGAATAAAAAATCTATAAAAAAAACCTTAGTAAAACATCTGTAGTTAATATAAAATTATCTATTTTTAATAAACAATCTATATTGAATAAAAAGCTATATTTTATAAAAAAAAAACAATTTTAAATAAAAAACTAAATAGATAACTGTATTTAATAGAAAAATAATCTAAGTACAATGGAAAAATCTTGATTGAATAAAAAATCTATCTCGACAAAAATTAATTTTTTTTTTTTATGGAGGGGAAGGAAGGTCGTGTGAGTTTTCAAACTAGGCGTGTGAATTACGTGCTAAATGTCTGCAGAAGAAAATTGTGAAAATGTTAATTTAGACCACCGGGGAGGGGGTTTGGCGAAACGTGTTGCAGCCCCCCCCCATGAATATTTTGTTTTTGGAGGGGAAGGAAGGTCGTGCGAATTTTCAAAATAGGCGTGCGAATTCATGCGAATTACGTGCTAAATATCTGTATAGTTTGTTTATAGATTTTCCTTTGGGGAGGGGGGCTGGCAACACGTACGTGTATTTGTGGTAACTTATAATAAATGCGCGTTGAAAACATTTCAAACATTTATAAAATGATTTCTGTTCCATTTCACCCTGCATGTCATATACATCGCATAGTCTTTCAGTTCTTTCCACCTTTACCATTAGATATCTACAACGTGCCCGTTTCTATATACATCCGGTTTCTAGCTTATATTCTTCAAACAGACTTGGAACGCGATTGTATCCGACCGCAACATGCCAATTATATCAATGTGTGGGAGACCGGAAGTTATGCAGAAAGGGAGTAAGAACCCTTATATCCGGACTATTTGTCGGCCGGAAATTTCTGGGTGCACGACTTCAAAAGTATCGGTATTAGGTACGTCTATGCTATAATGTAGATATAGCACTAATCAAAAGATATTTTAACTCTGCAAGCATATGGTGCTCAGTCCTCCCCTAATTGGACATCTTATACTCCCCTGCATTCTTTTCCATCCCGTTATGTATAATATATCATAATATAGTATAGATCATTATTATATTGTAGTAGATACGCTATATATAGCCCTGCACGGTTACATAATATTTAGTTTTTACGGTATATATTATAAAAGTGAAAATATTTACCTTTTCTGGAAAATATAATACTATTATATAGTCGATACGAATATTTTGGTCGAGTATAGAAAATTCTAAATAATTATTTTTTAAATTTATATTTTGTTTTTATGTAGATATTCCCATTGAAAAACGTTTATAAAAAATATGAATATATATTAAATATTTTCTAAGAAAAAACATATTTTTCAGCTGTCTAATAAATGTTCCATATGATACATAATATACTTTTTCTCCATTGATATAATATATTATATTCACAAGAACGCCAAGAACTCTATAATGAATGTCAGAATGTTCAATACCGCAAGTGGGTACTTGTATAATATACATTTATATTTAATACCTATGTAAAAATACTTGAAACGTTAAATTAACTATGTATTTGGTTGATAAGAAATGCGATTACGTAAATTATGGTATTAAACCAGCTCTTGCGTTTTACTATATGGATGTATATAGTCTTGGGCTCGTTAAATTTATTGTTCTCGATGCAAATGTGCACGTGCTGTTGCGTTTTGAACTTTAAAAACCTCGAGAACTCAGCCAAAGGCCATCTGCACGCACAAGACCCACGACTGAAAAGTTTGTTAATTAGTCGTGTGCAACAATAACTACACAGGGACACGGTATGTGTGATATAAGATTGCACATTTTAATATAATGTCGGAACGCTAAGAGGCAGGTGAACCCTTGTAATTTATGATGGCGAAAAAATAAGTTAACGGTTCGGATAACTGTATGTTATGTATAATGTTTACATGTAGTTATCAAAAACCCTCAAAGGAATAAAGTACTTCCTCTGAATAATAGACCCGCACGCGTACCTATACATTTTTATAAGCTATGAGTTGTAGGTATGTAGTAGGTACCTACTGCTAAATATAATTAAATCTTAAACATGTTATTATTACTATTTATTTTTATATACGTTTATTAATTTTATGTACAACTTGAAATACATTCTTGAGTGCAATGAATGCAGCTATGAAGTGAGGGTGTAAGATACAGCTGACTTATGTAGTAGGTAATGTCCAAATTCTGCTTTAATTTAAACTAAATAAATACGTGTACATTATTTTTATTCTCGTGAAATATTAGGAAAGATGCTGAAATTCACTTAATATATTTGGTAGGTACCATAAGGACATACTAAAAGGGGTGGTATAACATTGGTATATGCGTGTGTGCCGCAGTCGTTGATAGTCTCCCAAAAATAAACGTTGTAAATTAAGGAAAAATAGGCTTTTTCGAAAAATATACCAATTGATGACCGAAATATACACATACCTATAGGTATCGTTGTTTGGTTGGTGCGTGAGTGTGACCATTAAATAATTCTTTGACCAATATAATATGTTATTATATCTCTATTTACTTCGCTTAAAAATAATAGAGTAGTAGTCAGGGCTGCATAATATTATAATGTATAATTATGTTTTATATTGTAGTTTAGTTTGGAATGGTAAAATAATTCATCAATAATGTACTCGTATTTCTTTACATTTTAAATAATTTAAGGAAATGAATACTACATTTTGAATTTTTATAAAATTCTATGATACAGTTTAAATTTAATAAATTTGGTTATTATTTACTGTACAGTAAAATTTACCTAATTATTGTTAGATATTAATAACATTTGTTAACAATAAATAAATGATATACTCTTTAATAGAATACGTAATTTATCTATTTATTTTTTATTTATTGCTATATATTACATAATATTTTAATGTAATTTAATTCATATCTTTTTATGATAGGTATATTCTAAAATTCAATTTTTGACTTGTAAAATAAAATCCCTAGCAAATTTTTTTTTGAAATTTTAACTGTTACCTACTTGTTTGTAAAGTGGTTTTATTATAATATTTTCGTACAGGTATTAGGCACATCTTAAATTTGCTTTTGTACTATTTAATTAATAATCTTTTCCCTTTTATGTTTATTCCAAATCACTTTAACAAGACTTTACTAGGATTATCATTGATTAGTTACATGAGAATTGAAACATCTGATTATTAAGTGATTTTATATTTCTTAAACAAATTTACCAATACAATATTCAAACACGAATACATCAATCTTTTGGACTGTGACTTAACATGGCTGGAATATACCAACGTTTCCATAGTAATAAGTAATAACTAAAAGTATGTATAAATATTAAAAAATAAATAAAATTGTTCTCGATGCATACATTTATAAACCTACCAACTTAGTAAGCGGGTTTGGCTACTTATTTAAAAACAAATTTATACCTTTATTACAGATTAGATTATAAAGTAAATCATGTAGTTCAATATAACGACATAATATTCGAGTGTTTTTTTTATTTAAATTTTTATAATGCATACCTATTCTTAAATAATACTGTCCCATAAGATGCATTTTGTGCGTGTTTACGTTTTAAGTTTACATATATTATGCCCTTTTATTAGACAATATAATTATTATTTAATCACTATTTTGTGATACCTAATGCTACATTAGTTTTCTGACACTCTTTCCATTGTCCAATTTTTACTTTTTGTAATAATTTACTCACCTATTATTGTGTACAAAGAATGCATAACGACACCGTTGACCCAAATCATTGAATATATTGTTTCGAACTATACGTGTTAAAAAAAACACATTATAAATACCGGTTTTGCTTCGCCCACCACTATATACATGGACTTGACCTCCACATGCCGACAAACGCCATAACACAACATGACCCGTGTAAAAGGGAATTTGGGGAGTATACCATAATAGTATACTAAACATATAAATGTAATACACGGAAACGATAAAAGTGATTTCCTTTATACGTATAAGATCCTGCAGGGGCTCAAGGGGCGAGAAAGTTCAAAAAGTATTTACTTATGAACAAAGTTTATTCATATAGTCTCTAATCTGTAGCTAGTACTTTTCTGTAATAATCTCTATATACGATATAAAAGTAAGATTACTCTTAAGCTTTTTATCATATATATATATAGTTTTGCTACTTAAGACTGTGGTTGATTGACTAGGTATTAAAATTAGACGAAATGATAACCCTATTGCGACGCAATATGTGTACCTATCATATTATGTAAATATGTAATGCCTATCAACTATAAAGATTAAAGACTAATTAATTAAACTATAACAAGTTTTGGCCACATTAGTGGGGAAGGAGTAGCGTTGTAAAATATTATTATTTCATATTTTTAAGCTTAGTGATTAATATAAAAACTATTAGGTATTTATGAAATTATACAAAAAAAAATATTTATTATGAGTACTGACCTACCTTAACGAATGTAGGAAAAAAAAGCCAACGAAAAAAAAGCCACGGAAAAAAAAATCCGCGGAAAAAAAAGCCACGGGAAAAATAATCCAAGGAAAAAAAATCCACGAAAATAATAGTAATGAATGTATTGATTTTACAATGTGTATTTTTTTATTTTTATTATAAATTTAATAAATGTACTTATTTAATATTTTTAACTTTTACTTTTCTGGTGGGAAAATAATTAAATACAAATTTTATACTATATAATAATATAACTTAATATTGGTTCATACTGCAACATGTTCTTTTGAAAAAAATCACCCTGTACAAAGTATATAATAATCAAAAAAATGTAAAACAAGGTTTATAGAGGTATAGTATAACTTAATATTAATTGTAATTTATACTGCAACAGTGCGGCATGTAGGTACCTACATTTAAAAAAAATCACCCTGTAAATAGTAGATACGTTAAAAATAACTAGGTGTGAGCCATAAATCAATCAATTAATTTCAAGATAATATGTAGTTTATCCACAAAGTATCATTTTATTTTTGTCCAATTGTGACATGTTGGAAATTTACTGAAGGAAATTTCCTTAAAACCGTTTTTGGGTAAAGATAGATTATATTTGTTAGATTGTTTCATAAATTTCTTTCAGTCTCACATATCTATCTCCAGAGATAGCATATGTCTTATTTTTCAATATTTAAATTTTTATTAGTAATTAGTGTAACAATAGAAATAATAAATTCTAATAAAAATAATAATAAATTATGTTATGAGGGTTATAATAATTATGTACGTTCGAAAACATACAGGTAAAAGTCGTATTACGTGGCGTTGCAGTAAAGCAACCATGCTCAAATGTCCAAGGACCATTTATACAAATATTGAGAAAAATCAAAAATTCTTGAAATTGGAACATCTCATATTATAACACATAGACCAAATACTAACGAAGTTAAGGTTAGCAAGTGTTACAATGAAATGAAAATTGGCTTTTTTTTCCGTGAATTTTTTTTCTGACTACATACCTTAACGTAATAGTTACTTTAAAAGCGGCCTGCTGAGGGAAAAATATATTGCCCCCTGTAATTTTGGAAGTCGTTTATAACATTCATATTATATGTAATATGTAATATTTCCAAAGTTTTGATAAGATTGTTCTCTGAAATTAAGGAATCGGCTTTTGACTCAAAAGTTTTGAATATTTCAGTGTTTGATAATGCGATAAAATTACAGTTATAGCTAGGTTACTATAACCTAACCGCGTCAGGTAGATGTGAAATTATAATTTAATTTTAAATATATAGCTTAAAGTGGTGTTTGTCCTGTGAGCATCATACTTTGTGTTTTTAATGTATGTTCTGTAGAATAATGATATTTTGTAAAAAAAATCAAAATAGTTGGTATATTTCACATTTTCACATTTTAAAACAGTCTAAACTGTAGTACCTATCCATAGACCATATTATTATGTTGTGTAAATTCTATACTTTATATAAAAGTATAGAGCAATACATGTTTGAATACATGCGATTGACGTCGAATACAACATCGTGTACCTATGTGATGACAAGATGGGAAAATAGAGATAAAATAACACTCCTATAACTTTCACTCGATTGCTAAATGGACAAAAAAAAACTCATTAAACAATACGATTTGATTTTTATTAATATAGAATTCTGATCATTTACTGTTTAGTACATTTATTATACTTTTTTTTCTTTTTTTATAAATAAAAAAGAAGTTTTATTTAATATCTGTATTTATAGTAATACAATAAGCTAATTAGATAAAATAAAAACAAAAAATATAAAACAATGATTACGTATCGGCTATTACTCCAATGTATGGATTAAGTTCATATTTTACAAAACAGTGTGTACTGTGTCTAAACGCTTACGAGTTTTTGGATACCTCAGGGTACTACCACGTTTTTAATATTGTGTAAGTACCTACATTGTGTATGCACCTGGCTTACCAAGAATCGCTCTGTGGAATGCGTGCATATCTGTGACGAACCAGATAGAAGCTCTTCTTCGTAAAAACGGCATGTAATAAGCCTTGGGAGGAATCGCTTTTAGGTAGTATATAACAATAGATTCCGGTAGGCGCGGACTTGGTGTTGCTGTTGGAAATTGGAATGTAATTCGCATTATACGTTTTAACAATAAACCCTTACCTAAACAGCGTACAACAATAACAATATAATATTATGTTATAATATACGGCGTGGTCAAATTATATATGTACTGGGTTTAGTTTTTCGGAACGAATAGTTTCTTTGTTACTAACGCACGTTTACAATTTTAAATATTAAAGGGGTTGCTGACTGCTAAGTAGTAATATAGAATAGCAAATCGAAAACGGGTGCTTAGCACCCAAAATTCTAGAGCGCCACGAACCCCATAGATAATGATTGCACGTCATAATAATTAGTTTTCATATTATGTTTTCAGTTTTCATCAGAAAATGTTTATAAAATATAATAATCAATAGGTACACAGGATAATTCTCTTAACCGTGCGAATGCAATTCTAATAATGCATATATATATTGCCCTAATTCGTGCATCCTTATGTTTGTTGATGGTTGATGAATATCCTTCTGTCATCTTTTGATTTATACATCGCAACCTATTTTTGTATTTTCGTAGACAACTTCGAAGTAGTTCGAAGCAGACAACTCTCTTGTGTATATTAACGTAGAAAATATATCCTGCATGTTAATGAAGTAAAATTTTTAATTAATAAGCAATTTGAGTATAATACAGACGAGCCTGCAGTGCTTTACACTTTCTTAGTATTTGTAGACAGTATAGCTAAACTGTATAATGTTCAACTTTTTCGTGCTCGTATTAAACCTGTCCCTCGCCGTTTTGACTCAGACAATATTACAGTGTGGAACTACACTTAAGGCTCGTATCTTTAGCCAAGGTTTTCTTATGGGGTGTTTTATTTTTAAATTTCACTTGGGTGGTTCGCTCTGCACACTCCGTTGTAATAATATTAGTTAATAATATGAAGTAAAACCACATAATATGACATAACATTTTTTAAATATCTAAAGTGTAGGTATATTATTATATCAAACATATTTTTTGTATAAGCACGGGTGTCGTGCAGTTACAACACCCCCAAGCTACGCCATTTTAGCATCGCCGTGTATGATAAATCCATATAATAACATTCGTATACTTTTGTGTGTTTTGCAGGATGCTAGCAATCCTCGTCAGTTGACCAAGGTCGCCGTCAAGACGTTATTCGTGCAGTGTGCACCGCGGTACGGAAGACACGTCGCCGCTGCACGGTCGAGCGCAGAAGAGCAGCGGCTGCAATAACGGCCGTCCGCCGCGGTACGGACGTGCGGCGGACATGCACACGGCGCGCGCCGCCAGTGTAACGCCATGCCGGAGCTGTCGCCGGGTGCGTTGTCGTTTTTCGCCACATCCACCACTGCCCCCGACGACCACCGCCACCTTTATCGCTGTCCTCCCGACGACGACGACAACAACCACTTTGCAGCGTCGTCCACGACGACCGGCATCTTCCCGGCCGCCGGCACCTCGGCGACATCATCTGAAGCATCCGACCGTCCGGCGTTTTTCGTCTGCCACCGCCGTCGCTTAAACGACGCGTCATCGGCCGCCTCCGACCGCCGAAATGACAGTGCTGAAGAACCGACGGATGATGGCCGGCCGTCCGTTTTCCGTGAAACGCTGCGTGGCGGCGCTCATGGTGCTCGGCTTCCTGTCCATATTCTATTATACGCACTACCTGAGTTCACCGATCGCCAGGTATAAATCCAAACACGTATATCGTTATTATATTATGACTTATAAGTACAGTTGTGATCTCTTGTTTGTGAATTTCACCGGCAAAAGCGAATTCGCGAACATTGTACAGAGGTATTGTTTACTGTTGTCAAGATCGAGTGACCCCTCGTTTTAAATTTTTTACAACCGTATAAAAACTATATTTATTTAGGTAGGTACCATATACCAATGTAATATATTTCGATAGTCTCTTCAACAATAGACATATAAGACATACTTACTATATTTAGTATTTTTAAAAAATTCAGATAGATATATCTTATAACCATATAATAACCATTATCACCGTATTAATGTCCGCATTAACAATTTCAGGAATAGGTTAGGTAGGTAAATGATTTAAAGAATTTACCGATTTAGTGAATTTTACTAATAAATTTATTGAAAATTGTTTACCCTTAAATTCCACATCTTGAAGTATAGGTATATGTAATTATAGTTAAATATATTATAGGGCTATTGGGCTTTGTCGCATTTGCGTGTAAAAACTAAAAACACGCTTGTTGTTTTTTTTAGGTTTATATTATACGTTAATTATTATCCGGAAGGCCATAAATTCGTTTCTTGGCTACAAATAAAATATCAAAAGCTTTTGGTGTGCGTTTTAGCACATTTAGAGATATTTTTTAAATTCTAAAGGCATAATATTTCCTGTAGATTTAATGATATTTTTTAATCGCAAATCGTATGTTATAAATACAGTTTTTAACATGATTAATAAATTAGATCATAATATAGAGGCGAAGAGTAGAGAATATTAATGTATAGGTATTTAAATTTAAAATAAATCTACTACCTATGTCACTATATAGTTTCCCATTCAAAAACACGCAAATCTGAGAGGAATATTTCGTGGTTTGTAAGCGCATATTTTTGTTTTTAAAACTAAATACTTGCATGTCTGCATGCGTATTGTTAGTACATTTTTAGTGCATTAAACTTAAAGTCAAATCCGAAAATATTATGTGTGTAGACTGTAGAACTACTGCATCGGCTGTACACTGTACAGACATCATAATATTAAGGATTTCAATTTTAAACTTTCCACGTGACACCAAACAACTATAATAATATTATGCTGCTTACTATAGTTACTATATTAGCCAGTACAGTTGAATACGATTTTGGGGTGATTCATTTTTACCACCTAAAATTATGTGAATGAAGGTGTATAAATGATAAATTAGTGTGAATCGATCAAATATGCTTTTTAAAGCATACTATGAAATATGTGCACTTCTGCAGGCTACTATACTTGTATAATATTATTATGTCATATATGTTTTATCTGATAGGAGACGTTGTTGAAAATCTGAGGTATATTGTCTGCCGTAACTTATAAGTTAGTATAATATTATGCTAGTTACATGAATATATTTATCAGTGATTCCAAAAATGTAACCATACCAAATCCGCCATCCTAACACAATAAAAAAATACAAAGTGCAGGAAATCGTTTCTTCTAACGGGTTGTGAATAGCTTGATTGAGTAATATTTTCGGTCCTAGTTCTTTATCTCCGCTTGAATTTAAACCTTTGAGGGGTGGCCCCAAAAAAAAAAATTTTATTATTATTATTTTTTTTTTTTTTGCATAACTATATATTTATTCCATAAGCGTTTATTGACAACAAAAGCAAAGCTTCTAAGGGGTCGCGAATAACAAGAATTAAATATTTGGAAGGGTGCAGGAACTAAACTATTAAACATGAATAAGGTTGAGAAACACAACGCGTGCGGTACACGTTGCAGCTCTCTCTCCCGTCTTCTCATAATAATAATAATACAATAGACGCCAATGTAATGCGTATAACAGACGATTTTTTTTTAATACATATTCTTTTTAACCACTACCACCCGGACACAGCGCGTGTGTGGCCGTAAAAGATTTCCAAGTTATTGTGTAGGAACCTTACCCGATATTTTATTGCGTTGTATACTATAATATAATATATGTAATATGTATATTATATTTAATATTATTACGTGGTCGAACCTTAGTAATATTTTCAATAATTTCGGGTTTTGCGATTTCGTTTTCAACATTTTTATTTTTGTTAATATACTCACATTTCCCCTTATAATATTACACTATTGTCATGGTTTTTTACATACTAAAGAAACCTAAATCTCAAGCAGGTACCTATCTTAGAAATAATATTTCAATTTCAACTACAAATATTATTGAATTGATACCGGCACATATAGTGTAATAGATTAGATACATATTATACTAATAGTTAAGAAAGGATTAATATTATTGAATGATTCCTTTATTATTAATATCTATAGACATGTATATGTGCAACAACATACCCATACCAGCTATAACAATAGCTCATGCATATCCGTATAAACACTTATTCATTAGGTATTGCTATTAGTAGTGTTCTATCAATTGATAGAAAAACTATTGACAATAACAATTGTTGTTTTGATTATTAATTTCAAGACTAAAATCGTTAATAGGATGTCAGCGCACTGCTTTTTTTCTCTCTCTGGCCCGTGCACAACATAATATAGGTATAGACATAACGCATTCACGCAAAATCATTTTTTTTTATGTTTTTGAGTAATTTTAGGGTAAAATCACCCATTACAAAGATTATAGAGCATAATATTTTTGAGGGTAAGACATAGAAATTTGTTTAAATATTGTTCTAAAAAAAATGTATATAGATTTAAAATGATGTGTCAAACCTTAAAAAATATTATTTTCTATAATTCTTGTAGGTAATAGATAGTTTTAGTATTTTACTCATAGATTTCCCAAAAGTTATAAAAACGATTTTACATGAATTAGTCTTAGTAGCGAGTGGGTGGTGCATCTCAGAGAAAACAAATTCCGGAATAAATAAAAATTAAGTGAAGAAAAATTGATTCTCCGTTTTTATAACTTATTAACATTTTATTGTCGATAATTTAATTTGATAGTAATAATATCCATCAATAAAAAATAATACGTTTCATCTTTCATTCATAGGTCATTGACGTTTATTATAATATTGACATTATTTATTTTCTTACTAAAATAATGCACATTGCTATTGTAAGCAAAAAATAATAAATATAAAAAAAATTTTGATATTTGTAGGTTTTTTTAAAAGATAAATCTTATTAAATCATTCATGAACAAATATTTCCACTGTAATGATTAAAAACTATGTGTATATATTTAAAAACATTATGTAAGCATAAAAAATTACATTTGTATAGCGTGCAAAAACACAAAAAAAAAATTTTCGCAGTCGGTAGGATTCGAACCTACGCTCCCAGAGGGAATCTGATTTCTAGTCAGACGCCTTAACCGCTCGGCCACGACTGCTCGATGGAAGATTGTCGCAAAATCGTATGCATTTAACGATACAGCATACATAATTCCAGAGAGAGTATCATAAGAACTATTCACTGAATATAATTTTTTTTTGTTTTAGACAACCACAGATAAAATTAAAGTCGTATGATAAAATAATTCAATTTTTTTAAAAAAAATGTCATACAACATTAATTGAGTGGTTGTAGTCCTATATAATTATGATATCTGTATCTATTTTGTTTATGGGACTAATTAAGTAGGTACCTACATTAGTTTTTATTGTTTAACCATAATATTCTATTTAGGTAGTTTGTGATATTACTCAGATATGTATGATATTTTCATGATAAATCATACTGTATATTTTTATTCTGTCGATACCGAATACTGATTAATATAAGTTATAACTTATTAACCTAATATAAATAACATATACATAATATAATAATATATCTATATGATATATAAACAAGAAAGTAATAACGCCTGTAATAACAATTGGTCACGCAAATCATCTTTACGACACAGAATATGTTTTTCATGGGCAACGTGCATCCCATAAAGATTCGTGTCATAGAATTTTAATTATATTCACGGGACCAATTAATATTTGTAAAAAAAATACTCAATATTCTGTAGTCTTACTGTTGTACCTTGAACGTGTATAGACGTTCGTAAACATTACTGTACGATATACTATAAAATATAGATACCATACCTAAAATTATAAAACAAAACACCGTTTGATGATATCTTTAATACCAACGTTAACCAAAGGTAATTCTTGATTTGTATTTTATAATATACTCTCGTCGTGTATGATGTATGTATCCGTATTAAGTAGGTATGTTATATTATATGTGTGTACTTGCAATCAGGATCTCAGTATAGGCAAGGTAGACGTCACGTGCCTTGGCCCTTGGCTAAACTTTTGATAAGGACGATAAGGTTATTATTTTAGTCATCAAATGTAAGTTTTCTGCAGAGACAGAATAAATAATAAAAATTTATTTTTTCAGTCGAAATTTTATCACCTTAAAACGTATGTCATAATTCATAATATCAAGGTATAAAAAGAATAGACGGTAGACTTCGGTGATAATATGTTATACCTATGTGAATTACATTATTTTTTGTTTCATAAATATATATTTATGTATTTTTTTTAACTGGTAAGCCATATTATATAGTTACAGATGTCGATGTACATTTTTTAACTACCTGTGCAATATTTTGCTTAACTATTTTATTTGCATTTTTCCTATAGTATACAATTATACATTTCAAATAATGTGTCTTACAATACTGTAATTACTGTTTCAAAAAATGTACAAATTGGTTACCTAGTAATTTTGTCATTATAGGCATATTGTATACGTACAATCTTGTATGACCATTACAATGTCTGTTCATTATAGTTTTTTGATTTCTCTTACTTTGTTTTGAACATGTGCACTCAGCACTGTGCAGGATTTGTCGTTGTTTAATTTTTTTCAATTTTTTGTCCATGCATAGACCTTAAAATTTATAAAAATTGTTCATTCTATTGATTTGTTTGAATTCGTGATCTGGTTATTATTTTATTTTGTGTTGTTAGGACCAGACATCCTGCAAATAAATTTTATATTTTATTTCTATACATTGTATTTCGAATGTTTTTTCATAAAATATACGACTTGCAAGTTGCAACGTCTGTTATGTTTTCGGTATTATTTTTTAAACTTTTTAGTGTCCTCAGTGGGGTCTTAAATTGTTTATTTGTGTTTAATGTTTGTAGAATTAATTCATTTTCAGATAAAAGGGCTAAGAAAAATAAACGTGACCTATTCGGCCCAATCTGGTCCCTTATACATTATATAATATAATATTTACCCTTCTAACTTACTCGTACTGTTAGTAAAATATCAACCAATCGTCAGATAATAATAATCGAACCTTGTCAGTTTACTAGGTACCTACTGTAGTATACTATACAGTAGGTATACACAATACAGGCCGACAGACGACAGACGAGTAAGTGTTCGTTTTGGGAATTATAGTTTTATGGTACTTAAAGCAAAATGTAGCAAATTAGTATCACTGTTTTAAATATACAACTTACGAGCTATTCGGTCATAGTGACTGTGCTATCGTGACAGACATATTGTTGTAGTGATCTAAAAGAATATTTAACTGCGTTATACTAACCCGACCAAAATAATTCCTCAGAGGCCGTCAAGGATATAAATTAAAATATATTACTGTTGTGAGGGAGCGTACGAATTTACGTATAGTATATTAAAATAAATACGCTATAGGTAATAAAAAAAAAAAGTAGTTCATACCTATACGGCTATACCATAGCTGTTCATGGGCGTTAGTTAGTTTTATTTGTTTTTCGTTCAAAATAACTTTTCGTAAAACAAATATTTCCTAAAAAAAAAAATGGTGCCACTCATTCATTTTAAATAATTTTCGTTATGTACTTGTACAATAAAAATGTGCATAATAAAATAATCTTTTTAGGTGATAAACAATGTATAAAATATAAATAGCCGGGTGTAATAAAGTTTTAGGAGTAAATAATTAGGCCTGTTAGTGTTAAACATGAAAGTTATTCTGGTATATTTTGAATTTGAAATAAGTTACCATTTTAACTTTTTTTAACTCCAGTATAAATAAACAAAGGCGGGTGGTGAATTAATAGAATTCGTTTTGTATTTCTTATCGAAACGGCTTCAATATATTTTGTCTGCCATATTATTTAAAATAACTACCTACCTATATTCTTATATTTTAATTTGATAAATACTCTCTAATTATCTTATAGCAATAGTAAATTAGAATAAAATGCTTAAACTTTGCGAAATTGTATAATTAAATTTTGTTTGTACTTGTACAAAGACGTCATAATGTCTTCATGTAGCTCAAGCTCAAGTGTACTTTATAAATAAATTAACTTCAGTGACTATAATTACTTATATAATATTGATTACCTACTTCTACTGTTATACTTAAATTAAATAATTATGTAGGTAAGAATAATTCTTATAATATTATATCTAATTAACTGTTAAAAAGATAAATAAAAAAAAAACTAATAAAATTGGAAACTGAAAATGTCCCTAAACAGTTCAAAACAAATCAAAATATTTTGAAAATTTTATCATTTATAGAAAATAGAAATATAAACAACCAGTGAACATGTCATGTCGTTTGTTTTAAAGTTACACCAAAAACCAAAGTTGATTTTGTGAAAAATCCATTTTGCGTAAAAATTTTATTGTTTTTCATTAATTTTTCTTTTGTTTTTCACGGCGTTTTTGAAAATTACTGGGAGTTTTAAATTTTGACCTCCCCAATGCACCAACAATATTCAGTTTCCCATCGAATAAGATACTGAAGTTAAAAATCGAAGCATTATTTCGACTACTTATCGTGTACACACACAAAAAAAAAACACATCATTGTAAAATCAATACATTCATCGTTCCACTCAGAATCTGAAATATGAATTTTTAACTAGAAATAATTTCTAAAATGTACCAACTTGAAAAAGTATCATGTTTTACTGCTCCAGAAGGTGATGTCAGACTCAAGAATTCAAAAATAAAACACACATTATTGTAAAACCAACACATTCATCGTTCCTCTCAGAATCTAAAATAATAATAATTTTGATTTTATCATAATATGATTATACAATATATTATATAGTATTGCGAGTTCGTGTAAACTAATGGTTATTGTTATTGTAGGTACTCAGACACGTCCAATTAGCTGGAGTCTCAGACTTTTATTTTTATTTATGCACGTTACACTTACGTTTATTGGTTATCGTTACGATAATACGGAGTTATATATAATAAGTAGGTAATTATAAAATATAATTAGTATAAAGTGGGGGTTCTATGTTTTTAGGCACTATATAATATTCTACCAATAGTATGTAGCTTTTTATTTCTTTAAAATTGAGTTTTTTTCGGTGCAGCATAACATTATTATTCAAAATATTACAACAGCATAATTTCACGGTGCACTGAGAAATGAGTCAATAAGTTGTTTTATTCAAAAGTTACCGAATTCAAAAAAAAAAAATGTTATTCAGAACAATCTATTTGAATATTTTACTATAGGTAATTTAATTCATACATCCTTGATAAGTATTGTGCAGTTGAGTTTTATTGCCGTATATAATGTCGAATTCTATTTAACACAAACATATTATAATATAATATTAAAGTGATTATTGTTTTTCTATTTCAAGGTTTTGTGGTCCAATATAATATACCTATATAATAGGTATCTATTATGAAGCGCATTTTTTTCCCTTTATCCGAATTAAACGTTTTGTGCGTTAGTCGTTATTAGTATATATTATGTAATACCTACGAACGAATTTGTACCCACTTTTATGAGCATTGAGCACGTATATTATTGCTTTATAAGGTTCTCCGTAGGTTTCCAGGCAGAGTTATTTCAAATTACGTGTCAGACGGCTCATATAATATTTATGTATATACAGTGCTCAATCATACGTTAAGTTTGTTTCTATATAATTGCTATGATCACTGAGTGTGCGTAGGTATATTGTCATTATCGCACACTTCACTCGAGTTTTTATCTAAAATTAATATTTAGAAACACAATTTTATGTAATATATACGGTACGAAATATCGTCAGTGTTCAATTCTTATACCTAACATGTATAAATAATTCATGACTTTCATTTTGCAGCTTTCGCTACATCCATATTATGGACAATGGTCAAGATTTTCGGGGATGTTTCATTTGGTCAAATTTCTATAAATTATACATGATCCGACCAGGCTGATTTAATCATGTCTGAGTGATGTGAATTAAAAAAAAAATAATAATAATTAAAAATCCGTTTGGATGAATTTAAATACATGCAAATAACAAAATATGTACCATTCGTGATATACTACTATATAACAGCCACAGTACATACATAGGTATCTATTTATAAAATATTACATAATTCAATGTGATTTCGGAGTGCAATTATTATTCAATAATCCAGATACATATTATATATTATACAATATACATACATAATTTATAAATTATATAATATATGCAATCTAAGGCATCTTAGATACTTAACTTTTCGAATTTTTACATTTTTAAACAGCGTTACTAGGTATTTAAAACTTGTTAAAATTGTTATGATTTTGAACAATATATTATTATGTTCTAATATTGCTAGTATATTAGTCTAAAGAAATTATGTTTTCGATTTGCCAAGCGAATAAGTGACCGTGGCTTGACCCAACACTAGAACTATAACTGGTACTTTTAGGACGTGGATTATGTTTATGCTACGTACAACAATTAAACTTAAGCAAAGGATTATTTCGATGTAATAAATAATTTTCTCGAATCGTCCAAGTTATTATACGTCGACTATACTCTCCCAAATGAACTGACCCCATTTTTCATTGTTGTATCTGTAGAACAATAATAAATAATACAATATTGCCAATAGTATAATTGTCTAATAAATCTATAATAGTGTTGGAAATATCCAAGGAAATATCTGTTTAGGGATAATTTTTTTATTTACTTGTTAGTGGTTAACATATGTGGTAACTATGTATACTTTATTATTCTAATACGATACTTCGTATATAAAATTATATAAAACAAGTTAAATCAGGAAATTATAGACCGTTCTTCATTTTCATTCGACTTTTTTTTTTATTTTGTCGATTTATTTAGTAATTAAATTAGGGAAGCTAATGTGAATGATTCATAACTTCATAACCTTAGTCGAAAATAACAAAACATAGGTAGGTGGGTACTTATATAGTGGTTCCACAAAAGAATTTTAAGTCAATAATACAACGCTTTCTATTACATTTTTATTTGAAAAAAAAAATAACGATATATATATATGGTAATAATATGTTGTGTATCAAGAGCGGGAAGTGAGCTATTTCAGTCCTGGGCGATTCATCGATCACGGCAAAGGTAATGTAGGAATCTATGCAACAGCTAGATCATAATTCTACGACAACAATATTTCATGAAAGAAACTATTTGGTTTTATTTATTTTAAGCGTCACGCATGGAGGTTATAATATGAATATATAAGATTTAACCAAAAGATTATGTTATAATATAAGGACCGTCGTATAGATTTCAGTGTCTGGTTGTGCAGGGGATATGTGCGTCCAGCTCATTTGGGAATTTCCATTTTACCGCCTGGCGCTGTTGGGGATTTCCACTTTACCGCCCGCTGGACGGAAAAAAGATGCTTTCCACGCTTCAACCGCTATCGAAAACCAAACTTTCGGGGCGTAACATTGCTACATTAAAAAGGCTTCTCTCAAAGCCAACACATCATTGTCCAACAAAAGACGATATGACAACAGAATTGGTCATGCCAATGGAGCAACACTAATACAAGATTATACATGGTTTTACACTGACGAATAACAGTAGTAAGGCGAGGGAAAACGAGCACAAGGCTCTTAATCTCGGGGGCGTGGGTTTGAGCCCCGTGTTGGACGCTAGTTGAAACTGTACTCAACTTGGCCTAGATACCGTATGATTTTAACTCTGCTGATGTTTTGTTACATACATTTGTTGTTTATTTCAATCATACAAAGTATATTTCACAATTATGGGATTGGAAATCACCTGTTTGAAAGATCCAAGACTTTCGGTTTGACGGGCGGGATTTTGTTTACAATTTTTAGAATATGTCGATTTGCACAGCGTTTGGGTTGGGGTACGTTATGTATGTCAGGCCAACATTTGAACAAGGGGAGTCTGTCCGTAAGTACCGTCCGGGAACCGTGGCCGTAACAGGCGCCCTCTAGACTCTAGAGGATTATATTGTGGTGGCCTTGAAAAGGGCTATTTCACTAATATTATTAGTATTATTGTAAGAAATCATACAATATTTGCTATGTAATAGTTACTCTATAAGTTGCGAATAAATATATATATATGCAGGCTACTCTAAGGTACACTGAACTGTATAATATGGAACTCGAATTCGGTATAAAAACTTTACCACCCTATAGTAGGCTGTCATTTTGAGTCTTCTCATGGAATAAACGATAATACTTATCTGTGCGATATGTGATCATTTTTGTTAACATAAAAAATGAAGATACCACGCCCTAGGTTAAAATATAATAACCTTAGATCGTATCTTAGATCATATACAATGGATAGAGCTACTGCCTAAGTATTTGAAGCCAACATAACCAAGGGTAGGAAAATTTATATCATGAATTTAAGCGCGTGATTAGTACAACTATTATCACGTGCAATTTATATTACCACTAATTAATTAGTGATATACATGACAAATATGTGACGAGGACTGACATACATGCCCAATATAAATCAGTCCCCTTATTATGACTCGTCAATTGATGTCATCAACAATTCAACTCGTAGTATACTCGCTTATAATGCAGTAGCTGTATTCATTGTATAATAATATGATCTAAGATAGTGGGTACCACCTACATATCACTGATATTTCGTAGAGGATAAGCTAATAAAATAATCCTTTCCATGATTGTACATTGGCAGATTCAATATGACGACCTCTTAGGGTGTTACTTTTTGTATTAGAATTTAGAACGCATACACAATGTGCGTTCCATACTATACGGTTCAGTGACTAGGTATTCAATATTAAGAAGTAATACATATACGTATTAATTTATACTTATAACTTCAAAATGTATACTTACTTATATGACCGTGTTTTAATTATATTTTTTACCTACTTGAAGTATAAATATATAGTATAATTCATCTGCAATCATTTTATTGAAACATGTCGAGTATATATCGCGTTTAAATCTTATAAAACCATATAATCCTATTTAGTTGGTATTTAACGATGAAAATACATTAAATAATTAAACTTCAGTTTCCTCTCTTTGTGGTGGTGGTCACTCGTTCACTAATTATTTTGTACTTTCGCCGGATGTCTGGGTGACCCATTAAAATCATAAAGGTCCTCCACATTTTCAAAGGATCAAATTTTTTATGTACCTACCACCGATCGGTGAAGTTAATATTTTGCGGTGGCGTCGTTGTGTTATTATGTGAACCCAAAAGCTTTGCATAAGGTTTTTGACGTCATATGCAATACCTTTCATAAATCAAAACCGAAGTGTTGAAAAAAATGTGGTCACAAGGACCTAAACGGGATAACGTCATGAGATTTAGAAAAATTCCTGTTTATTTACTATAAAAACAGATTTGGAATATATAATGTGTTTTCGAGAGAGGTTTTTGTGTAAATAAATATAATAAATTATACTGTTAAACTCAATATTATATGTGTAATTTACATTGACCGAAAAATAGAAACGAATTATTATATACGAAACGTGTATTATATCAGCTCATTTATACCTATAAATATAAATATATTTTTCATTTAAATTCCTCACCACAGCGACCGATTTTGATACAAACTTTGTATAAATTGTGTAAATAGTATAATACAGCAGCAATAGCATCAATAGCACATTATATACAAAACACTAGATATTCACGAAAACCACGTTTTAAGCTTAAATGTTGAGATGTTATCAAAATAACGAAATTTATGACAATATTGTCGTGGTAATAATCAAGCAGTTTATTGAACCGTGAAATAGATAATACGGAATCTGTCGTATTTTTCAACAAGCTGTTGTTTAAACCTTCCATACTAACCTATAAAATATAATAAACACATCCTTTTGTGTGTTATAGGCATTCGAATTTATTAATTGTTCAAAATAATTTTACGCTTGTAAATTAATTATACGAAATCACAAACATGTAGTAGAAGAGGCACCTATCTAGTATTTTTATGTCTGCATATTAAAAAAGAATTAAGATTTTAATAATTTCTATATAATGTAACTACGCTTGATATTATATTATATTATATTATACTCGATGCATTTAATAAAGATTGTTAATTATAATAATATCTAAATATTATATTCAGCATACATCAGTAACTGTTGCACATCAGTAACAGTATCTAGAATCTATCTCTGGCTGAGACTTCAGATAATTTCCACGATATCATATTATAATAGCCAATAGATGACGGCAATACTACCTATTATATGATAATATGAATTTAATATACTGATAATATTTTATGATCAACATAATATCAAATCTTAAACTTCCCTCCTATAAACGCGTATTATTGTGAACGAAAACTCAAAATAACACTTTAATATTATATTAGAATATATTGCTAACATTCTGCAATCAAGCTATTATTATTGAGTTGATATTCTGAGAACGCCGTTGCTATCAATTTATATGTATTATTATGGTATGCGAAAAAAGTTATTTCTACCAACTACTCGGTCAACGGCTGCCGATGAAATAGAACTTTATTCAAAATAAATTATTCAAGAAACGCAAAAAAACAAACTTCATCCTATTGAGGACGTTAAACTTTGCCGTTCCAATTTATCTGTAATATAATCTCGGTATGCACTTGCGTGTTATTGAGTTGTATTCACCAGAAATTACTTATGCGTTCATGTCTAGCTATACTGTCATCAAATAATAATTTAGTATATTATAATATTATCCATGGGTACATATATATTAATAACTAATAAGTATATAGAAGTATGTTGCTATTATTTTGAATTGGAGACTGATGACGATTTTCATCGCAAAAAAAAAATAATTATTATTTTGATTGTTTGCCGTGGTGTTTGAATGTTATTCGCATCATTGTATACTAACATTTTTTTACGTTGTTTAATATCATCGTTTTACCTGTAGAGTATTATAGGTAAACCTCTATACATGTACACTGATATTACTTATGGTACAGTAGATTTCAATAACTAGTAACAGTCATCGTAACTTGTAACTCAAAAACTAAATATGGTATTGGTAAATGTGCAAAGTTGATATAAAACTATAGGGTATTAATATCGTTATAATACTTTATTTTGCATAACCGAACATTATTTGGGTTAGTTCGATTAAATTATTTCTTTAAATAAACAAATTTTGGTAGTTTTTAAATTGACACTTGAAAATAAGTTTTTTTTATTCATTAAATTAATTTATTATACTTCATTGGTTAATTTTCTAAACCTTGGAGCAGGAAATATTATAAATTTTTAAATACTACTCTGTAGACTTTTTATTTAGACTGGCTAATAAAAGCAACATAATATAATTCAACTTGAGTTTATAATAAACATTATACACTTGACATAAAATACAATTAGAAATTTTCTATTATCATAAAAATAATACTTTGTTTTTAGTTTATTTAACTTTTATATGTTGATATAATTTAAAAATTACTATATAATTTCATTTGTTTATTCTCAAAATATTAAATAACTTTAGTATATTTACGGTACCCCGCATAGGACCTATAAAATGTTAATATTAAAAAAAAATGTTCTTAACATTTTTGCGATAGTAATTGACGTGGCTAAATAATATGTTATATACCTACCTATTATTTATTTTTATTATTATTATTGTAAAACTAAAACATATACAATTTATTTCACCGAGAACTTCAAATTATCAAACCGTATCCGCTTGTAGTTGCCTACAGTTGGTAATATATTTTTAAAGAGTTTGTACGAATTAAGTAATTTTATGTACCTGAAGAAGTACTTTGAACCGTTTGTGGTTCGTAAGGTTTTGTTAGACAATTACATAATATCATTCGTTTATTGCTTTTGTTTTAAATTTTAATATATGTATATTTACATCATTATAATTCGTTTATCTGCTTCTTCATTACTACTTATGAGCTTATAGTTTAAGAAAATTGTTTATTGATATACAATATAGGTAGTAAGTACGGAAAATAATAAAACTCAAAGAGATCTCTATAATCGTTGCTATATATCCCTACCTATTTCGAAATGTTTATCTGTCATAAATAATATATAGATAAAATATGTGCAAGTGGTTCATTTATTAATTTTATAATATAAGTAATATTTACTTTTGTTATGCATTCACTATTCATAATAAATTACAAGAATATTTTTTATATTTCTGAGCATAGCAGTTATTATAATAAATAAAATGGTCAATTATATTTCTATATATTGTTCAATATTGTTGTATCAGATATGTGTTAGGACAGATCATTTTAATTTTTTTTATATTTTTATCTGGTCGGACTATAATAACAAGAAAGAGTAACTCCATTGTTACTCGCATATGTGTGTAAAATAAAATTTGGTAAAATAGTACTAAATATTTGAATTTTTTTTTTAATGGCATTGCTAATTTTTTCCTACTGATTCGAAAGATAAATTTTTGTTTAAAAAGTTGTTTTACTATAATTGTAATTATTACAAAATTGACAAAGTACGTCTCTATTAGCTGAATGATTTAGAATGATATAGTATAGGTACAATTATTAATTGGGAATTTTCATAACCGATTTTTTTATACTTATGCACAATATGTTTGATTTATTTTTAAGCTTGCTGATGCGACGGGAACGCAAAATGGTTCGGATGCGACCGTATGGAATGTGCCCCCACTTCCAATCAACGCCGCCAACGGATCACAGACCGCCTCACCAAGGATTAGGCGATGGCCGTCCTAGGACCGACCCTAAGTTGTTATTACTTGTTGAGACTGCATACCCGAGACTCGGCAGGGAACTGGCCGAGACCCTCGTCCATAATAGACTGAGGTAAGAAAACGGAATTTTCCTATAGCGCGCACCCTGCAACCGGAAATAATGTTTATACATTATAATTATTATCTCCTTCAAATTACTTTCTTTACCCTCAAATTACCCTTCTCATGTGCATTGTCATTACCGACCCTTCTTTCTCTTTTCATTAAACTAGCCTATAGTCTCTGTTAAACGTTAATTTTATAGGTACTGCATATTATGTAATGTCCCGTGAAATAAATAAATTATAGATTTTTGATTTGCTGTAGGTTTATTTAGTAATATAATATAGCTTCCTTATACCTCTCAAGTTATTTTAGCCACTTAAAATTGATTGTACTTGATGAATTCCTATAATATCATGCAGTCCTATGTTAATAATATAGGCCAAATATAGGTATAATTTTGTATAGACAAGCAGTCATAATTTTTGAGTTCACTTTTAAGACTCTTAAATATTAAATAATTATATTTTTTCCAACTATAAGCGGTCACTTTATTTTGGATAATACTAATCCTCCCAACATGAAAAAATATATCCTCTTATTTCTCGAACAATCACACGAATCTGAATAGTTTTCAATTGAAAACCCTATAAGACAATTATTGAATAATAATATACACTGACGCGAGAAACGTCTTGAGTTTGCAAACGTGGTAAATTTTAAATCCTCCTTGATATAAAAGAAAATATATATAAGAACATTTTGACGTACTTACACATTCATACGAAATACTATACATTTTTGTAAATTACAAAAATATGTGAAAGTTTTTAAATAACGTTTTTGTAACCTGTTTAGAATTTAATATTTGTATAGGTATACATATTATATAAGTATTGTGAATTAGAATAACTCAAACTGCAGATATTATTCAATTCATTTTCACTTTGTTTTTATTAAAATACCCTCAACTTTATTTTTGTTTTTATAGGATTTCAGTAGAAATATTTTGTAAAACTTTTTACTATAATTCATAACTAAATCTACAGTTGTATTTTACATTTTATCATATGTTGGACATAATTTTGTTTGAATTGTCTCGATGCCTTCGAAGTGCCTAAAAAATCTACTATTTTTGTTTCATTTTATTGTTGGTTTCCGGAAAATATATTATGTTAAAAGTGCAAACCTGGAAAAATCTTTATTTGCGTCTTACTTAAAATTCATAATATGTATAAAATTTATACGAATGTTTATTTCATTCACTTTCGTCACTTTATTTTTAATATTTGGCTTTTTGTTATTTTAATATACACAATATAAATATGTTTTGAACGTTATTAAAGATCTTGTGAAACAAAATTATAAATAACCATTTATAAATCCAACATTTAACTTACCAGTATTGTAACTGAGTATTCTCATAGGCGATATAGCCATTATTATTGCAAAGGAAACGCCTCGTATAATCGAAAGTGCAATTTATGTTGACTTGATGACATTGTAATTTTAATAATTTAGACTCTCCAGCTGAGTGTTAGTCATAATTAGAGTTTTCTTAATCTAAACTTGTTCTTATTGTAAGTTATATTCCATCGCTTTTAATAAGTTGCTACAAATTTGCATTAAAGGCAGCTGTTATAATTTACGAGCTCTATATATTTTAGAAAACTACCAAAAATTCATAATCTAATCATAATTATTATAGTGGTTTTAAACTAAGAAGTTAAGTATATCGTTCAGAAATTCGCTTTGCAGTAAATTTTGTTTTGGCCTTAAGATTTTTAAATACCCTTTGTATTTATAAAAATTAATTTCATAATAAATATTTATAGTATAGGAGGGAGATATTAATGTTTTCATTGTGCAACATTAATATACTCACTGACGTATTTTGGAATTAACGCTATACAGCCGACTTAAAATGAATCAACAAATAGCGGATTCATTGTAAGCCCATTGTACCTATATGTTGTATATAATATTCTCTGAACAACACAAACAAGTATGACAATTATAAATCAATCTATTCGATCGCCAAACGATGATGGAATACTATTTATTAGTCCCGTATAATTATTATAATATATAGTGCATCTGTGCGTGAGTGAGTGATGACATGATGTTATCCTGATTGTGGCGTTGGATTAATCCTTTGCAGGGTAATATAATGAATAATGGACTTTGCCGAGCGCATTTTTCGGGTACCTACGTCTCTCGCGCACCCGTATTTTAATAACAATACAATAATGATTAGATGGCAAACCGTCGAAAGACATGGAGTCGAAAAAACACGGCCTTCGCAGCTATACTATAGTATAATATTATGTATATCATTTTCGGGACATCGATCAAAACGTCGACTTAAGTTTTGCGCACACTCCGTCCTCGCCAAATGATCAAAGCTAGATCCGGATAGAGGTAAGAGGTATAGGGTGACGTGTGTCTAAACGCCGTTTTAACTTTAGGTTTCGGCGTTGAACTTTGTTATTTCAAATTGTCGAAAGTTTTGCCGTGTGTGTTTTGTCCATTATGACGGTGGACGCGGTGGCGGTGAATATCTATCGAAAGTTTTTTTTCTTTTCATAGTTCGCGTAAATGGTTTTAACTTTTGTGTTAGCGATGAGATTTATTTGCAGATATCTTGATTTAAGTTTGCAGGCTTAAAATATGTTCGACTAAATTATTTAATTGAATTTGAAACCTCTGAATAGCGGACACCATTGGTCACCGAAATGCAGCTATACCTATTTGAAGCTTTGAAGTATATAATTCAACCCATGCACTCGTGCGATCTGTTTAGCTTTCATATGCGTATATACTATATAGGGTACACAGCTCTACAGGTCCCGAAATATTTTTCTCAAATTTTGTTAAAACCAGATCAATAAAGTGTGTATTAATAATCACTTTTTACATTTTAAAATTTTTTAATTTTTATTCTTTATTTTGTCTTTAGCTACGCTTTGTAAATTTTTGTATTTGTTTAGCACGATCTGTGATCCTAGTTTTCCAACTTTAAATTTTATTTTTATTTTTGTTTTTCCCTTATATTATTGACAACGGCCGTCGGCACTAAGGTTGTTAGCGTCTTATCTAGTTGTACTGCCGTTGATCTAACATTACTTTTAAATTAAAATTAACATATCTTTATATAAGCTATCTTTAGTAGTGGAATAAGTTATATACAAACATACAATGTACACGTACCTAACAAATTTGTTATTTGTACCTATATTTTTTTGTATGTTTATAAACATTCATTTTTTTTATAAAAACATGTAAGTACTCATCAAAAATATAAATGCATGTCTTACTTTACCAACAGTTTTATACAATAACACTGGTTGTTTTGTATGGTAAACCTACAATAGTTGACCACTCCATCGAGATTGGATTATTATTTTTAATAAAAATATTATTGGACGTTCGTATAATCGCATTTCAATGTAATGGGCATGTGTCACTTTTTATACAACAAACAAGTCCCGCGGGTTAATCCGATTGTTCTGTCAAATATTTTATATAGGTGACACCTTAGGGGTAGAACCTACAATACAATTGTTTTTACTATCTAGTTGGTAACATGTTACTATTGTCCGAGATCCGGATTTTTCGTGCCTGGATATATTATATAATACACGTTTGAATGGATCTAAATAATTATACCTATTCTCTACATATTATTATACAATTGATATTCATTTTGGATCAATTGAAATCGCAAACACTGTTCCCTCCCCGGAACTATACTCATGTATAATTATATTTGTCGTTTATGCTCCAATAATATAGATGATAATAGATCAAAAAAAAATAAAACAAAATGTTTTGTCCAGAAATATTGTTCAAAGTCAGTGTATATGAACGCTACGAAATAACGAACGACGGAAGCAATTTAAAAATCATATACAATGAAAAGATATATTTATTATATAATATACCTATATATTATTCTATTCACATACAGACACAGTGGGCCAGGCCAAGCATTAAGTGAAATAAAACTATAGCCTTATTATACTCGCTTGCAAGTTTTTTCCTATATATTTTTTCCTACCTATATATTATAATATGTCAAATATTACCTATGATATAAATTAGGTTTCGATAATTATTACAACATATCATGATATGGTTAACAATGACATTGGATTAATAAAATACATAATATTATGTTAGGCTTTTATTTGTTTATTTTTGTAAATGTTTAATGACGATATCAGTATTTTTTGAACCATATAGTTGCATATATATTGTCGACTAGAAATGATTTGTATTAGGTATATACCTACTCATTAAAATTGTAATCGTATGTAATTATAAAATAGGCACCTATATCATTTTGAAGTCGTCATATTATCATTTATGTGTACATGACTGCCACAACAATAGTACCTTTGTGTATTAATATTTATATACACGAAGTCCCATCAATGGATGGTCTCTTCACTCATCCCCCCTGTCTGAATTGATGTAAATAATTGTAATTATCAACCTGTTTGTTACATTACCCTATTATTTTGTCTTTTCTATACTTGTTCTTTTATCACTTGTGCTTATTGTAAACCATTATATTACAGATTGTACAATTGTCTAGTTTAAAAATATATAAAAAAAAAAAATATATTTATATACCTATACTATCATGGTCTACAATAATCATTGAGCACCCATTATACCATTATAGACAATAATAATATATTAATACTCATATTATAATCGTAATATAAATTAAATGCCGTACGAAATGTTCTGTAATTGTAGTGAATTTCGTTGGCGCAGAGTGTAGGTATCTCCCGAATCTGTTGTCGATGATCGAGATCTGCGAAGTAGATTTTATTAGACTTAGAGTCTATACTCTATAAAACTGTGATTTTAATCATTAAAAAACATTTAGGTACCCATAATATGTATGGTGATTAGAGGGTAGGTATATAAGAACGGCGCGTATTATTTATGCGAAACATCTACTGTAATGCAATTTATCAAACATGACATATAATATAAATAATTACATACAAACCACATATCAATTGTACATGATGATTCAACAAGCATGTTCGCCCCCTTTTTCTTCAGTGATGCAGTTATTTAAAATCGGATTTTTTGAATTTTTAAAATTCATATAAAATAAGAACATGCCATATTTTAAAATTCTTGAGATTTTTTTCTACTTATGGATAGTATGTCCTGTAAATTTAACAACTTATATTGTTCAAATGAGAACCTCATAGTTTTCTGCTGCACATTATCTAACTTATATATTTGTTGAACATTTTAAAGTATAGAATAATTATCAAATTTTGAACTAGTAGTTTTTGAAGTATTTAACCTAGTGTATACTAAGGATAACAGGTCCGTAATAATGGGTTTGGAAGATATGCGGGGGCTATGGTGATTTCAACATTTTAATAATTAATATAAATCCATCAACATTAATAATTTGTGAAAATGGTCCAAGTATAATTTATATTAGATACTCTACTTTATATTATGGTAAAACGTTTTTGAGGACTATAATAAAAACATTTTAATAACTGAGAAACTACTAGTTTGAATTTTATATATATCCTATAAAATATCTATTGTGTGTATGCATTACGTAGGGCATTATAGCTAGGTATATACAAACGCGTTTATTTTATTAATATGACGTATATATACGCCTATACAATAATATTATATATTGACGTTTTTCTTTTTCGCTCGGGTGCACGTCGCCGGGACTTAACCTCGGCACTTGCGACTGTCGTCGGCTACACATATCGTATATACATCATGTTTTAATGTCGTATATACGGTGTTGCGAAAACTTATTTCATTAAATCTGGTCCGCGGCAAATAACGCGCTCGGGATATCGTATCACGTCGCATCGTACCTATTAGATTTCCGTCGGAAGTAATGTTATATAATCGGAGACGAAACGATATCTAAAAACTGTACATTTTGCCGTGGTCGCCGTAAAGGCATCTATTTACATATTATTGGCGTGTGCTGCAGTACGGCTACTTTAATAAAAATAAAATCCTTCTCCTTCGCCGTCGTAGTCTTCGTTCGATGGTTTATTACGATTTTCGTGCAGTTGTCGAAAGTTATGAAAACAGCTGTTCTACATAAGTTAAGTTCTGATACGATTATGATGAGCGTTGCTCTGTAGGACGCACAGTTATTATATATGTAGCCATTAGGGGATGGAGGTTTGCTCTTGGTCGTGTCACAACAATATATTAAGTATTTATAATATAATATACCCATGGTAATTTTAATTTAATTTCTGATGTTTAAATCGTAATATAGTTTTTTTTTTTTTTTAATCATTACGATTTTCGATTAATATTTTTTGTTCAACTTTTCTCATACCAATACATTAATACATATCTATTTGAATTAGTTAATTATATCTAAATCTAATATTTCAAAATGCGCGCTCTGCGAAACCGTCACAGGAATTCACCACCAGAAGTGTGCCACTTTTCATTCTCCCGACTAGTATTTAACAGTATAATATTGATTGATTCGACATTTTAAACGCATTTCTAGTGGAGTTATGGTGTTTTTCCTGAGGAAATAAAAACGTGGAATTATGGAACTATACCGATTATTATGAAATAATCTCAATTTTGAAAATTTGGCACTTATTGCTTATGTTCTGCTATAGGAGGGCAGTATATGGTTTACTTGATGGTTTTTTTTTTCGAATCTCATATGACTGGTGGCGTTTTGGTAGGTACATATCGGTGGGATTTACAACCGTCCATTAAGATTTAAGGGTGTGTAAGTGATTTAGAAAAACGTGACGGCGTGTTTGAAATATAAGACCTTTTGTATGTATAAAATGCGGTCCTTCTCTGTCGGCGGCAATGCCGGCGTTTTGTCGAACGTGTGTGCCGAAATTATCGCACCATAATGAGTTGGAGAATTATTTTGGGAAAAAAAAAAACAATAATAGTAATAACAACCACAACAATTTCTATCGAGGAGAGCTGCTCAGGACGTGTAACACAATAATATAATATTATTTAATGCGTTTGGCGCCCACCGGTGTCTCTCTCTCGCTCTCTCTGTCTCTCAGTCAATCTTTCATCCCACGCACATATATGTCTTACCTGCCTATACGATTTTTTTTCTCTTGCTCACACGCGCAGGTGGTAAAACTTGACTCCCTCGTAAATATAATAATATACACATATATACATATATATTACATATGTAGTGCATTAGTGCGCATTCTTCTTCTTCGATATAATATATATATTATTATTGTACACATTACACACTCGTTAATTTTATACCATCCACCGTACTATGTATAATAATATATCATATATAGACACATTATGTAGGTACGATGTAATGGGTCGTGTATTGTATAATGGTTGCGCGGGAATGGCCGGTCGGTATCACACCGACAAAGTGCAGTACCTATATAATACTCGGCGGCGGCCCTTTTACGATGTATTTAATTTGAGTAGTCATATCATATATAATTTATATAATAATATAATACAATATACCTGCTTAAACCGTATTACGTTCACAGATGTACTATAATATGTTATGTATCATTGCTGCAGATATAAAATGGAAGTGGCCGGCAAATCGTTACCGGCGCTGACGAATTTGGACAAAGGCCGATATTCCGTCATCGTATTCGAGAATTACCACCGGTATCTGAACATGGACAAATGGAACAGAGAGCTGTTGGACAAATACTGTAGGGAATACGGGGTCGGCATATTGGGATTTTTCCCACCAGCCAACCGCCACATGACCGGCGTTAAGGTCAAAGGATTTCCGTTGTACTTGCACACGAAATTGTCTCTCAGGGTTTGTATATGAATAAAAAAAAAATCCTTAATAATATAATTTATACATTTATTTCTTAGTCAAGAGGATGACACTCATCTATAAATTGTTTGTTGAATACCAAATTTCGCGTGGGTGAAAACCACTCTGGCTGAACCATTGGTATACAGGAGAGGCCAAGAGTGCATCAATCCTCCCCTCACACCCATTGACGTGTTAAAATATAAAACAAAAAAAAATATTTAGCATTTATAACTAAGAATCCTATTACCTTATACATTATAGCTGGTTATAGGTAAACAATAACTCATATTGTACCAATATATAAGTACTATGAGGTATACCTAAAGAGAATTAGGATTTTATAGCATTTGCATCATTTTTCTTATAAAGTAAGCTTTATGGTTTGTTTCATAATTCAGAGAAGTGAAACTAAAAATTGAATTTTGCATATTTTTTTTACATATTTTGCAATTTTTTAGATTTTAGTGTTATTTCTGGATTTTGTAGATATTTTTGTGTTTTTACTCAAATTGTATGGAAAACAAACGTGTTTCTCTTTATTGTCTTGTTTTAAAAGTAGGTAAATATAGATAAAGTAAATAGACCATCTACAGTCTACACGAATTGGCGTTCATCATTTCGTATTAGGTATTTCATATTTAGTTCTAATTTTAAACTTTTGTTATTTGCTGATTTTGATAGAGCCCCTTCTATGTAGTTTACGGCTGGGGTTATCGTCAAACGAGTATTGAAAGTGTTGTAATAATGTAATAATACAGTCGATCGACATCGACTCGATGTGTACTATATAGTTGTGTTTTTGGTTGAATATTGTTTTAAGGATATTATTATTCGCGTTTTAACTTGTACCTAACTTTGTTTTGAAATGCCAATTTTTGTATATTATTTTGATGTTTTTATTGCATATTTTTGGCGCATATTTAGCGATATTTAAGGTAATATTATAGCACATATTTATGCAATTTTAACTTTTAAGTGCTATAAAATCCCAAACCTTGGGATAAATGATATCTTAAATTTTACTATTTGCTGTCGACATATAAATAGATATCTTTATTCGTCTATATTTGTAATACGCTGAGTACTTATACTATTTTGTGAAATTATAAAAACAATTAATTTAAACGTATTTTTCTTTTATACAGTGGTATTTTTATTAAAAAATATTTATAATTTCTAAAACTTAAAATGTTTTTCCAAATTCACATTATTCGATGACAATATTACAAAACAATATTTATGAAAAGAATTACATTTTTACAACTTTTGGCCGTTAATAATCTTAAAATAACCATTTTATGTTTTTTTACTTTTTTAAATGACAACATTTATTTATAATTTCATATTCAGAAGCAAAACATTTTTAGGAGTATTTCGAATATCGATACCTCCTATACAGAAAAATACAAAAATCAAATTACGAATGATACTTTAATAGGCTTATAATATAATAGTTGTAATTTAAAACTGTTTAAGTATTTTAAGTTGGATAAGTGAGTAAAGGACTATTGGTATCCCGCTAAATGTTTATCCTATATACACTCATATAAACTTTGAATAATTGTAAAATTAGCTACTTACTTAATCAAAATTTGATTTTTACATATTGAAATTTTCTGAAAAATATTCTACCAAACATATGAAATCAAAATTTTTAGTATATTATATCTATTGGAAATCAAAAATAATAACAATTCAAAATTGTTAAATTTTGTTTTGTAATGTCATTAAATAATGAAAAAAAAAATTTTTAATCATTGTTGTACCTACGCAAAACATTTTCCTGTAAGTCTATGTTCTATTGTTGTTGTTATTATATCAAAATTAAAATTATTAATATATTTTAATGTATCACTATAGGTATAGCTATACTGAGTACCAACCAAATACCATTTAGATAATATATATTATGTTGTATTATTTACAGGGATATTAAAACATATTACTATAAAAATGATTCATAATGAAAACAATAAGTTACGGTATACTTACCTATTTTACATATACCTAACGTGAATAACACTTTTAGACTTTAGTATAAGTGATAACGAAAAAATAATATAGTACAGTCAAAGTTCTCGGAATTTTGGTATGCCATTGTGAAAAATGTTTTTCTTATAAAAACTAGTTATCTATAATTTGTTTAACGCTGGCATAGTTATTATGCAAATGCCAACTGAAATGGTACTGACGTGGGACTACCACATAATGATGAAAGTTATTTTGAATGAATTTTTAACTCGATTTTTTTCTTAAAATGTAAAAAATTTCCCATATTCCCCTTATAAAATGAGATTGTGTGAAACTTCTTCGATGTGATCAGAATTTGCCGGTGGCGGACATATGATAAATTTACCTACTATTATAAATTTATAGAATATACATTACACCAAATGTAACAGAAAGACCTGAGTACCTCATAAATTAAATTATTGTATCCACTGCAGTCAGGTCCCCATGGTTGGAGAATTTATACCTATAGACGGCGCGCTCTCTCGTTGGACAGAGTATTAAGTTTAGACAAATTTTTAAAAATGTTTATTTAAGTCAAGCAGTTTATTTTTTAAAAATTGTGTTAATATCAATATTATTTTGATCTAAATTAATTTTAAATATATAATTACTTAAACAATTTTTTTTTTTAGAATTTCCTGTCAAGTATATTTCTTAAATTGTTTATCATTCATATAATTTTCATAATTTCGTACTTTAACTAGTATCAATCTGTATATGTATTTTCCAGGTCTTTCTGTTACACCCTATCTACCTATATCATTTTTACTTTTCTTAAAATTAGATACAAAATCCAAAATATAATATAATATGTTTCGTGTGTTTATAGGACGCTATGCTGAACTCTGCGTCTCCGGTGTTGAGGGTTGCGCGAGCGGGTGGCGTGTACCAAGGGCCGCTTCCGGGCGACGATTGGTCCGTGTTCACCGCCAATCACTCGACGTACGAACCGGTGGCTTGGGGCAGTAACAGCAGCGGTGGACGGACTGAATATGTCCCGCTTGCCACGGTCATGCAGGATCATGGCATGTACGATGGGATATCGAGGGTGTTGTTTGGCAATGGGCTCAACTTCTGGCTGCACCGGCTGTTATTTCTCGACTCACTGTCGTACCTCAGTAAGGGGCTGCTGAGCATATCTCTCGAGCGACAGGTCCTCGTGGATATCGACGATATATTCGTCGGCGAGAGCGGCATCCGGATGTGGAAGGAAGACGTGCACGTTAGATTTTTTTTATATACCCTCTCACGTGTTACAAACTATAGACCTTATACTACTAGACAAGCCATGAGTGTGTGGAAAGCGTAACAAGATGGAGTGCACTTTTTGTTAATTTGCTTACTCAATATGTAAGGTAGTGCAGGGTAGTAGAGTAAGATATATCGTTATATCACATATAGATTATTTTATTTTGTCGTCAAAACAGCCTACATCACTTCTAGATGTTGTTAAGCCGCTCGTAATACTGTTGTTATACACAGTTCTTCTCTAGTACTATAAGGTTTATGGTTACAACGCACTATCACTATACTCTCATTTATTTCATTGGGTGCTCTAGGTGAATCCCCCTCTTAGAAAAATAGTGTGTGTAAAGGCTTTAACCGTTCATCCTTAATAATAGCGATGTGGCAGCTGTCTGTTATTGGTAGTTTAAATGGAGTTAAAGCATCTGTAATCAAGGTTAACAAAGTCAGATAATTAGTTAGTCCTGTATCTAAACCCCCTAAATAAACCATGGTTAAAAATGCATAATAGGAATATTTGATAAATTACATACATAGCGTGGAAAGAAAACAAAAAAGTAACATTGAAGGAAGAAGCCAGTCATTAATGACTCTTCGATTTGATTAGGTACTTACAATAGGTATTTAGTTGATATTCAGTTACGGAATTATAGGACGTCATGACACCACATTGTTCTTTTACAGAAGCATATTTAAATTTGAGAATTTGTATAGTTTCACCCCAAATGTTACGTTCCGCCGCGCGCCGTTGAAAGATTTGTTAGTTGTCGCTGGATTTTGTGAGATTTGTGTTTTTCTAACACCTTCGTTAAGGAATTGTGAGTATATTGGCGAGTATATTGAAATTTGGCCCGTGCTCTGCGTTTTACGACCATAAGATAGCGGATTATTGTTTTAAGTAAATGGGAACTACTCTGAGTTTGAGAAGCTTTGAATGTTGTTAATGACCGTGAATTATTTTAGTAAAGTTATTTACCATATCGTCAATATTTGAATTGCTTTTTAGCTTGATTTTCAAATTTATTTGTTAGTGTACTAAGTTATGAAAGTCTAAGTGTTTAATTTGTGCCGTAAAGAGTTATGGAATTTCAGCGATTGCCTGAAGACAATCTGATATGCTTTTTAACACTGATGAATGATCAGAGTTGAGATCTAAATTATTGTTTATTAAACTATATAAGTTGCTGTTGAGCTTTGAGACAAATATATCAAGAATATCAGGTTTTTTGATTTGAGAGGCTGGCCCAGTAAGTTGGTCTGGGAAGGGCGATGATTCGAAAATAATTGTTGGTATATGAAATTGGCGCACGGGTTGTCGTATTATCACGGCCTATAATGAAATTATTATAATTATTTTTAATCGTATTAAAATAGTTGGATAAGTTGCTTGTGGTTATAGTGTGTTTTGGGAGTGAGTAAATTACAGATAAAACCAAGGGGGTATTATTTAGTTTAATCAAAATAGCGCAAAATCGTAAATAATTTTGAGGAACATTTGGATGTGATTGGGAACGTAAATTGGATTTGATTAATATTTCTACGCCACCATGTGGTGTGTTGTCTAGATGATTGGTTTTTAATAAGGTATATCCGGGTATAGAGACATTTGAATATTATGTTGAGTGAGTTTCGGTGATAAAGGGAATGTCGATTCGATGGTTTTATCCATTAAATGTTTTTTAATTTTATAACATGGTTTTTAAGGCAATTGACATAAAAAAGAATGATAATTAGAGATTTTTCGTTTTAATTTTTCAGCAGACAATTGACACTTAAAGTTCTCTACACCAATAATTTCAATAAGTATTTGGCATAGTTCTAGAAAATCATCTAGAAAATTCACCTTTTACGAAAACTGGAGGAGGTGGCTTAATAGGTACAATTCGCCGATATCAATGTGTTAGGTGACGGGAGTGGGTGAATTTGTGGCCGGAGTTTTGTCTTGATTTTCATCTTGTCTAAGAATTTTGTAACGTTTTGGTAAAACAAATCTTTTTTATTTCTTCTTGTTTGGGTTGTAGAGTTTTTGGTGAACTTTTACGGTTTGGAGGTAGAAGAGCTGGACAGATTTCTTTTGTTGATGGTCTTCATGGCAGACCAGCTTGCATCAGTTTTGTTATTATTTTGTTTTTTTGCAATTTTAATCTGAGTAATTGGACTTGTTGACTACTAATAATAATTTAAATGTCAACTAATATTAATTAAGCATAACTCAGTGTGAGTAAGAATATTTAACTCGCAGACGGGCGAAAGCGTGTGTAGATAATTAGGCATATCTTGGCGGCCGTATATAATAGTGACGTATGCGTATTACGCACGTCTTCATATGTAGAATAAATATTAGTCAACTATTGGAAAGCGTAAGATGTATAATGACAATTTGTTACCGTATTCACTTACTTTTTGAAAAAAAAACTGGTTTTACCATCTTTATGTATAAAATTACTTGTCCTGAGTGATTCATCATCGCCTAGCCGGAACCACAAGACGGATCTGGCTGAAATCTGGCATATCGATAGCTATTGTGACGTAAGCGTTCGCTAAGAAAGGCTTTTTGGAAATTCAATCCTTAAAGGGGAAAATAAAGGGTTGTAAGAAAATAACAGTGGTGCCAGCTATCAAGCAATATCTTAATTAAATATACAATATTGGTTATAAAATACAAAAAGTACGAACTTGAGACTTGGAATACTTAGTGGTACCTCGAATTATTCAGATATGCCATAATAGAAAGGATTTTCTCATATTCGCCTTTTAAAGAGGTGGAGAAACAGGGATCTTAAGATTCACGGTAGAAATCTAAATTTTTTTTTTCGTTTATTAATGGTTGCAGATTATACATGCGAATTATTTCACAAATCTAGGTATAATTACGCCGGTCTATACGCCCCAAAATATATTAATATATAAATATTAAATACTCCCAAGAATCCGGGATGATCAACTATGACTTCAATACTATTTTAGGTACACTGTATACTATTTTTTTTTCAATTACAAAGCTGTACCAATATAGGCTATATTCTATCTCCCACCTCTCTGTATCCGCAGGTAGATTGGCCTACCAGTTAATATACTGTTCGCATAACCATAAGCGAAACTCAAGGGCAGCGCCACGCGGAATGGCTAAAAATTAAAATATAGTATGATTTTGCTTCCATACAGCGAATCACACCCAAAAAGAGTTGATTAATCACAATTTTTTCCCCGGGCAACGCCGGGTAGTTCAGCTAGTAATTTTATATAAAGTAAAAAATTTGGAACTTGATCGGACATTTTCACATAACTACTGGTGTAGTGATAGAAAATAAAAAGTAATAATTTTAATAAATTTATTAACGAGCTAATTAATTTTATGGACTGCATAGCAAAGCGAATGAAACTATCGCGAGAATTGCGATTATAATTTAATCATAATAATTACAATTTTTTTTTTTTTTTTGAGTACCCTACATAAATCTATGTAAAAATATTTTTCCAAATAAGACCTATTAGGTACTTTGTTTGATATTTTCACTATGTACATATTATTTTATTATGAAAATTATTTACCATTTTTCTAATTTACTTGTTTTTTTAGGACTTGATTAAGACTCAAGAACGGATCCGCCAGCTGGTGCCAGGATTTAAATTCAACTTGGGTTTTTCGGGAAAATACTTCCATCGGGGCACGTGGGAAGAAAACGAGGGAGACGATACGATATTAGGTGAGCTTTACTGCTGTTTATGCTATAATTACGATATTTGAAAACATTTCTGTATAGTATTATATATTATAAAAAATAATTATAATTTGCAGAAAATGTAGATAAGTTCAACTGGTTCTGTCACATGTGGAATCACATGCAACCACATCTGTACAATAATGAAACACATCTAGAGTACGAGATGTCGCTGAATAAAGCGTTTGCCGAGGTGAGTAGGCAATAGCTATACTACCTATATTGCCATACAATAATTTGTTGTGTGAGGTTTATATAATATTTATAATTTGAGCAAACTATTAACTAAATTCTTAAAAATAATTTAATTCTGGAAGGTATTATAAGTATATGTACAATAAATACTTAAGCTAACGTATCAAAGAAAAAATAAATGGTTAAATAATTAATTATTGTGTCTCAGGCGCACGGGATACCGACCAACTCCAGCTACTCAGTAGCACCCCACCATTCCGGTGTTTATCCGGTACACGAACTGCTATATACCGTTTGGAAAAAGGTCTGGAACATCCGAGTAACTTCGACTGAAGAATATCCGCACCTGAGACCCGCCAGGCTGAGGAGAGGATTTGTTCATAAAGGCATCAAGGCGAGTGTCTAGCAGATCTTACCTACAACTTGTTATTATATGTATATATTAAAGTATATAAGGCCCACCTCAAGTATTTAAGCACTTTTGTATAGGATAGATAACCTTATTTTTGACACCCTGTATCCTGCCAGCATTTTATTTGTAGATAAATTTAACATTATAAATGCTTACTCGACTGTTGGGCCTATGTATAATATTATTGTATACAGATGACATTTTACTATTGTTTATAAATGAAAATTAATACTAATGGATTCTATTGTATATTCAGGTGTTGCCAAGGCAGACTTGTGGCTTGTTCACACACACCATCTATGTTGACCGCTACCCAGGAGGCCTAAAAAAATTGGACGAATCCATAATGGGCGGAGAACTGTTTCAAACCATAGTATACAACCCTGTAAGTGTAGTAAAAATCATAAACAACTGTACAACAAAGACGTATAGCTAACACTTTATTGCAATGTACATTTCAAGAGAATCTGGTCATTGTCCATTACATTACCTTCTTTTTTTTATTACTATTATTTAGATTTATTATTATTAAATGTGAACCATAATATTCAAAAAGAAATTATTTAGTACAAAATAAGTTAAGTTTATTGTGTAATTTAAATTGTACGGACTGTATTAAGATGACTTCTCACCTGCAAGTGTTGCATCCGTCTTATAAATGTACAACATTGCAAAAAAACTGTTTTGCGCGGGAAAGATCTGAGAAAGCTACAGTCATAACTAAGAAACAACATTTTCACTGTATTACAAATTCATACCCGGCCAGTGTTTATAATTTATTGAAATACTTACTTAATTAGTGAATTTTATTGCACAACATGCAGCAAATGATAACAACAATAATAATTTTAATGATAACAACCTCGATTTCTAGATCAACGTATTCATGAGCCACATGTCCAATTACGGCAGTGACCGGCTAGCATTATACACCTTCGAGTCGGTATTCCAGTTCATCAGGTGCTGGACAAATTTAAAATTGGTTTCATCAGGACCTTTGGAACTGGCAGACAAATATTTTAAGATGTATCCAGAAGAAATTGATCCAGTTTGGGGTGTAAGTATATTATAATATATATATATATGTGTGTGTGGGGGNNTGCCATATAATTGTTTATGTCAATATAATCATAGTATAAGGCAGGGGTCACCAACTGACAAACCACGGACCGCATGCGGACCTCAGACACATTTTTACAGACCCTATTGGCTGCGGAATTATAAAATATAGTTTTTATATTACATTTTTATAATATAATGACGAAGAAAAATATTTTCCGATATTGTGAGTATAGTATACATATATGTGTCTCTTTCACCGAGCGTTACAATAAAAGCCCATAGGTGCAAAAAATAATTCCTGAAAGTTGACTGATAGGTACGTTAGTAACGTTAGATACCTGTGCCGCTGCGTTATTGTATGTCAAAAAAACAAAATCTAAAAATTTCCAAAGTACGTTTTATTACAACTTAGTAGGATTGTTTTTAATTTTTAATGTGTGAAAAACGTCATTGGGCATTTAAATGTGTTTTGGACCGTGAGAAGTTTGGTAAGTTTCAAAACGGACCCCCGTAGAAATTGGTTGGTGACCCCTAGTATAAGGAATAATAAGTATGATGAACACGATCCTGGTTTTTGTATGACATCAGAGCTAGTTTGTTGTTGGTTGCATATTAGAAGTATTAAAAAATATGTAAATATGTAAATATGTTTAAAAATATAAGTATTGCCCCTTAAAAAATATGTGCACTCTTATCATTGAAAATACCTCTTAATCCTTATATTAAGAATATAAGATTTATATAACATTTCCGTCATTATATACTATAATATGTATATTCTCTAATAAAAGGAGCACACCACACAAAAAAAAATGTCTTCAAATTATTATTTAATGCTATATAATTGTAATCAGAACTGCTAAAAACAATTATGTCAAAATCCAACCTAAATTTAAAATATTATTAACTTTTCCCGGGTCTCACCTAATAAAATAATATTCATATACCAAAAAAAAAAAAAAAAAAAATGTTATAAAATATAAATATATTAAATGGTTAATTACTAATTAGTCAAATAAATATAAATAATTAATTGTAACATATCTATCACTTTTACATTTAACTATTTTCAACTAAAAAATATTTTAATCTTGTATTTTGTATTATATACCATCACAAAAAATTAACCATTTCATGTAGTTGAAAAATAAAAAGTATTACATGGACAATTTTTTACATAATAACCAAATCTTAATAATGTCAATAAATGGATACTTTTTACGAAGTGGTTATCCACAGCAAGAATGCATTATTTCCCAATGAGCATTATCGTCTACACTCTACACTTTATGAGCTATGAATTTTTTTTAAAAAAAAAACTATAATAATACTAGAACTAATACATTTTTATTTTTTTGTACAAGTACGATATGATTTTTTGAATAATATAGTCATATTTTAACTATTATTTATTTATTAGATAAGTGAAATTTTAATAAATATATGTGCAGTTTAGAATTAATAAATATAACTTATAAATACTCATAAAAGTTATCTGTACAATGGTATGTACAAACAGTAACTAACAAAAAATATTATTATTTAAATAATACACATTATAATATAATATTAAATGGTTTTTTAGAATCCTTGCCTGGACCAACGCCATCTTAAGATATGGTCTTACAAAAAATCTTGCCAGCATCTTCCTAAGTTTCTAGTAATTGGACCTCAGAAGACTGGCACTACAGCATTGTACACATTCTTGTCAATGCACCCAAACATATCAGCAAACATTCCGAGCAAAGAAACATTTGAAGAAATCCAATTCTTCAATGGCCGCAACTATTACAAGGGATTAGATTGGTTAGTGACATTTTAAATAATATTTGCTAATCACTTTATGGTTTTTAATACATTTATTTGGTTTTTAGGTACATGCAATTTTTCCCTTCAAACGACTCTGTGGACAACAAAATTGTATTTGAAAAGTCGGCCACCTATTTTGATTCAGACATTGTACCTAAACGAGTACAGGCACTACTGCCCAACGTAAAACTTGTACGTATAGTTTTGTATTCTGGGCTGAATTAATAATTAGAACGCGGAAGGCTGCTTAACTAAAAAAAAATGTAACAGCTAAAAAAAAAGACTGACATTGAATATTGGTTAATGTTAATTACATTTTACTGCTAAAAATAATGATATTTTCCAATAAATTTGGACCATCAGGTGGACCATTAAGTGCTCAGAGCCTACAAATTGTTTAATCTGCCCTTTGTGTTCATATTGTAACTCGCCATTTATTGTGTTGACTGATGCAAATTTTTATTATCTGTGTTTATAGGTGACCATATTAATCTCGCCGGCCAAAAGAGCATATAGCTGGTATCAACACGCCAAAGCCCACGGTGATCCAAACACTCTCAAGTATTCGTTTCATCAAGTCATAACAGCCAACGAATCAGTCGTGCCAAAATCGCTGAGGGACTTTCGTAATAGGTTATTGCAATTAATAATTATTACATATTTTTCAAAGTTTCAAATGGCCTGAAATCGATATCAGAGAGCATAATATTATGGGTCTCGTGAGACTGAATGAGTTTTAGGTTTCCACCAAGGATAACAATTTTAAATAGGTTGGGGTTCTTAATAAATTTAATTCTATACTACTGTATAAACATTTTAAGCTAATATAATATCCTGGTAACCTGAGTGACTACTTGTATATCAACGTTACAGGTAGCAAGACCGTGATGATGATGATGATAGGGTGTATGTTGAAATAAACTTAGACAATTATAATATAATGTGGTTTATTTGTAATGTTCTTCAGTGAATTGTCGAAATGACAACAATATTACACAGAGTATCGTGAAGGTGCTTTCAGTACAGCTGAGTAAACACGTCTGAATACAGGCCGTTTCGGGGTCCCTCTTATAGTCCAGTCCCCGCTCTCCTTGCCTATTAGTACTGTATCTCAGTCATCCTGGACGTGGCCATCGACCTAGCCCAAATTTGCGAATTCCACCTAGCCCAAGCTTAAACCCGCATTTGCGAATTTCCTAATCTATTCTAAGTATTAGTATATTCATTAGTATTTTAAAAATAATCATTCTATTTTTATATTGGGTATTCGTCATATATTGCTATTTCAAATATCACATCCGTCTAGTCTATAATCGTGTTAGTTTGCTATGGAATTATTTTAAATAAAATAATAGTTGTATTTTTTATTTAATTGTAATTTTATTTATCCTTCAGTTTTGGTCACTATACCTACCATGATTTAATTAACATACAATTGACAATTAACTATACTCTATTCAAAATAAGACCGTGACCAGGCGGCCGAGTTGTGCGCATGGGCGTGGCTTTGTTCCGTGGCAGCGCCCAACGTGTCGCCGTAGTGGGGACAGCATCTGACCATAATGTTTGACCGCCGCCCGACGAAAACTGTTTGCCGCCTGGTCACGGTCTTATTTTGAATAGAATATAGTTAGTTTCTATTTTCTATTTTGACACATTTGTTTATCGCCTAGCTATAGTATATGTTGCCAAATATGGTACCTGTTGGGATAATTTTAATGTTACGTAGTAACTAGGGTTACTACACTAAACTCCCTCAGATTTATAAGTTTCTTATTTACTCTATATATTATTATATTATGTTTACATAATATAATTTTTAAACTTGTATTACCTATCTACATGTATATACATATCATATATGATTAATGATGAACTATTAATTTAATAACTGTTAATAGCTTTTATAGCTTTAGTGGTAATAGCTAAATGAAAATTTATTTATAGTTATATATTGTGTTACGATACTATAACTACAAATACCGGATAAACCCAAGCAACTACTACTGTAAATGTCTGAGTTCCTGGATTTTAAGAATTAATTTTAGTAAAAAATCAGGTTTACCTTCAATTAATGATTTTTTTAATTCAAGCTTTTCCAAAAAAGAAATGGTAAATCTTAGGACTAATTATCTACTAGGGTTAAAGTCCGAATTATGTTTAAAATATATATATATATATTATAGTCTAAATCATAATATTGTGTGATAAAGGTGAAGTTAGTATTTGAAAATAGTTCTAATTTTATTTTATCAATAAGTTAATAACATTTAATAAATTTAAAATTTAAATAAATATAACCCATGCGTAATATTATAAATTTGTTTACTATTGTTTTATCGTTGTATAAGATACATTTAACCACATTATTTTATTACATATTTTTTAATTTTGTCTGTATTTAATGTGTATTAGTATTTTTTAAATTATAAATGAAATTAGGAAAATTATTATAAAAAAAATCTGAGCTTAATAATACATATCAGAACCTAACTTAACATATTATAAAAATAAATTTATTATAATACACAATATTTATTAGTATTATTGATTAGGGTATACTTGAGTGCCGTGTAATCATGAATTGCATAATTATTAGACAACAAAAAAATACTAAATATGTAGATCTATTTAAAAAAAATTAGTATTTAATACTTTACCATAATACATTGTTAATCCTAAAATGCACCAATTCTGGTTTATAAAAGCTAGAATTACAATAATCATTTGGAATTTGACAAAACAAATTTGTTTATTTCTTTAAATTTACCAATATAAATCAGTAAAAGCCCCAAATTCTGATATTTAATTAATTTTCTGTTTACTTCAAATAAATATCACCTATTATGTATTCTTAAAAATGTTATTAGTTTCAACTTCAACTAATTTAATTTAATTCTGAATAGAAGTAGTCCTTTTTTCTATACATTAAATATTTGTTTAGTTTTTTACAACGTTCTTGTATACCAATTGTAATAATAATGATATAAACACAAAGGCAAGAATATTAAGCTTTTATGGATATAATATGTTTAAAAGTTATCTTTAATGTGACTATGTGATAATTCACCAACCAAAATAAAAAAAAAAAAAAAAAATAAAAATTATATAACAAATGTATGTACATTGCCATCCTCTTGACTAAATACAAAAATGCTGTGTGCAAACAACAGTTGATTTCTACAATACTACATATTTTAAATTATAAATGAGGCCATCAATTAAGTTATTATGAATAGTTGAACACTTTTATCTGTCAATTGTAAAGTAGTGTATTTTTTATTAGTTGTAAACTGCTAGACAAATAACTTTTCACGTGAAAATAAAAATACCTAATGTAAATTCCCACACTGATCTTTTCTTGACTACTCCAGTCTGAAAATGTATCAATAATCTTGGAATTAAGTGGAAAAAAATATACTTAACTCTAATTACATGTTTACTTTTGAAGAGATTTGAAAAACATAAAATGTTTTTTTGACTAACTGTAATATTAAACATTAATTCGTTAATTACATACATAATCATTTAATTCAAATACGAATAACCTTAGTTTTGAAATTGTCAATAAATATTTATTTTATATTGTTATTTTCAGGACGTGTTATAAATTTGAACATTTTTTTGTGCTATTTATTTAAGTTTATGTTGATAAAATATTGTTTCCATAGCTCTAAAATGTAATATAAGGCTCCTTCATAAGTTGTCTAAAATTATACAGCAATCAAAAATATCAAAAATACTTTTTTTCTTATAGACATTTCTTTTTTTAAACTTAATTTTAATTAAAAGATGTATTAACTAACTCTTAGTCTATGTTAGAGCTTACCTTATTATTGTAGGCTATTACAATCTTCCCTTTTATTTTTTCAAATAACGCACAATATAAATTTATTTTAATTATTAATAAACAAGTAATTGTAAGCGTTGGCTAAAATCTTTGTTTAGTTTCATACAATTACCGTGTAATAATAAAATGTTAATCGATTAAATAAAAAACCATTAAGTCACAGATAGTGCACTCATGGTTATTTATTGTATAATATTATGGTAAAAATGTTAAAATCTTATATTAAAAAAAACATTAAAATATTACATTTTATTTATAGCATTAATTCTTACAGTTTATTTTTTCTATTAAATTATATAACTATAAAGTTTAATAACATTCAATGCTAATAATCAATTTATTTCTTCACTTGTATATCATTGAATTGATATTTTTTATAATATACAATATAATAAATATATTATAAAGTCAATAATTGTACAAACAACAGACACTTGGGCCTATTATTATTATTATTGTAAATTACTTTGTAAATTTATTTAATTGTATTTAATTATTATTTAAAATCCTGAAAATGGCCTTTTTAAAGACGATAATAGACTTAAGCTAAACTGTTAGTTATTAAGATATTTACAACTACTTACATTTACATGTAAGATTGTATTTGATCTCTGTTAATTTTATAAAATTGTAGGTATCTCTATCCAATTAACTGAGAACAAGTATTTTTATAGAAACTAATACTAAAAATATCATTATTATAATTCATAAGAAGGTTCACGATTGTTTAAAATTACAAAATTAACATTGTAAATATGCTTATGGTTGACCGTTTATACATTATAAATATACCCTTGATAACAGTTTTACAATCATACATTATATCGACAATCATTGTGACATGGTGGTTTAAAATAATGCTATAAAAAAAGTCAACCCAACAATATACTCAATATTTGACTCCGATTTCAGATGTTTAAACCCAGGAAAATATGCACTACACATCGAACGGTGGCTGGACTATTTTCACCACAATAATCTGCACATAATTGATGGCGATCAGCTCAAATCCAATCCTGTGGACGTGCTGGACCAGTTTCAAAAGTTCTTGAAAATCACACCGCCGTTTGATTATTCTTCTCACATCAGGTGCTTATAAATATAATATAATATATTTAAGTCATATTATAATATCAATATTTGATATGGCTTAGTCTCAACTTCTGAATGTATCCACCGATTCAATATATAATGATTGTCTTTCGTGTTTTTACAGATATGATGCCAAGAAAGGGTTCTTTTGTAAGGTTTTGGAGGGTGGCGGTAATAAGTGCCTGGGCAAGGGCAAAGGGCGGCAGTACGCCACTATGGACACAGAGTCATACAAATATCTCAGAGAGTATTATATGCCATACAACACAGCTTTGGTGAAACTATTGCGCAAGCTGGAGCACACTACCATCCCACAGTGGCTTAAAGACGACCTGAGCTATTCATCCACCTGACATTTGCTTCGTACGTATTTTAGTATTACCTATTTTTAGGTCTCTGGTAGCTATATTTACCAGTTAGTTATTTATTTTTCTACCGATGAGTTATTGGTATATTATTTTACCACTTGATGCAACGGGAATTATAATGTCAAACAAGTAGTAAGCTTGTAAGCAACCGTTGTTATTGTTATCTTGTTATCCTTTATCACGTTAATTTTTCAGTGGTAAAATATTTTACCACTGCACATTTTTTTTTATTACTATAATTTCACCACATGCAAAAAATTGTTTTTTTTTTTCAAATTTATTAAAATATACATGTATGTGAGTCTGGAAAAAAATGGACTCAAACAAAGCAAAAGCGCCTTATGCCCTATAAAGGGTTTTAACATAAAATTTGTAAACCAAAATTGCAATTACTTGCTAATTATAATGAATCGATTGATACCAGTTTCGAACGTGTGGGTCAAAAAGGTTGGCTACTTGAAGTTGGTCCACCTTTTTTTATTTTTGTCCCGTACCTGAAAATAGTGACTTGCAAATTTTAAAACCTAACTTGCTAATTCTTGCTAAATATTGATATAGGTTAGATTGGTTTTAGAAAAATTGGGTGGGCCAACTTCACGACCATCAATTTTCTTGATAAAAAATGTACAGAAGATTTATTAGGGAAATGAAGTAAATGATGTTGCATTAGAGACATCTTATAAACGCAAATAAATTTGTCAGATAATCTTTCAAAGCATTTTATATGACAAATAAAAATTATATACATTTTTGTTTAGATGTATTCCATTTTTATACAATTTTACTTCAAAGTAAACAGAGGGTGCTAGTGTAAGATTTGGGGATTACACTCTTGTATGTGCGCCAATAGTTGTACAACCCAGTGAAATATACATGAATTCAAATTTTTTCTATTTAATAAATGGATAATATTAATACAAATAAAACAACTAAATTGTAGTTGATATCTTAGATGTTTAATTCAATGTAATTTCTTATAATTTAACATTTTGAAATTCAATTGAAATTATTATCCTACAATATAAGCATCTCTCCCCTATAAACAAACATTAATTAAGTTCATACTGAATTGTTATTCTTTTATAATTTTAATAATTACTCATATTTAAAAATTTTTGTGCGCAGGTGGTAGAAAAAAGAAGTACCAGCGGTTGTTGGCTGGTGTATATTCTACCACGAAGAAATAAAAATGCTGAATTTGCCATATTCATATGAAATCTATATTATATTACACTTTTTTTAAATAATAATTGTAAAATAAAAACGATGCCATATTATATTAGGTTATTTTAAGTTATGAAATTATAAGTTTTTTTTTTAATACTATTACCTTTTGTTGATTTTACTGTACGTATATTATATAGCTAACCGTTTTTGTGTATAAATTAATTTTAATAATAAAAAAAAAATAATGTTTTTTTTTTGTCTTGTATTCATAAATTTTATAAACATGCATATAATATATTATATTATATTATATGAGTGTGTATATTGTAGACCGTCCATGTTTTGTTGAATTTTTTTTAAACTGAGCATTTATAGAATGTTTTGTGTCAATTTTCTTATTTTGGCTCAGTCGAAAGAAATATAATAATCTGTTGATAACAATAGTGATTACCTGCTTATTTTATTATTTGTGGGGCGACAATGCAAAACTATTGGCAATTTTGTCAAAATTGAGTTGCACATTGATTCATACATTTATAATTGCGAAACGATTGGCGTCATCAAATTGAGTGAAAACGTACTATTTCCTATTCAAAATCCAATATTAAAATAATGAGTTAGTGCAAAATGTACTATTGGCATTATAATATACATTTTATCAAAACAAACTATTTACATCCTAATACAAAACGTAACACAAGACACTCATTATTTCATAATTTGTTGGAGTATTTATATCTATATGAATTGAATATCGGACACGTAGTTTTTTTGTTATAGGTGTTTAAAGTTTAAATAATCAGAGTAGTGGAATAGCATTTTTGCAAGGGTCATTGAAACTAGAATGTAGGAATTATTTAAATCAAACCCCAATTGTACCTATATCATATGAAATAACTGTACTTAACCTTCTATGATAATTTTTTATAAAGATATAAGATTAGAAAAACTCAAATTTGGAACTTATACAATACTTAATACATTTTCCTTTAATTTAGCAGATATTATGGAACTAAAAATATAGAAATATCTATATGTACCAACAATGAGACATGGGACACACTAAGATACGGTCGATAATTCATAGTTTTTCATAAATTATTATTTAATAAAGTTGGCTTTAATGATTTGTTTGAACTATTTGTATGTATTTTTGGGAGATCAGTATTATTGCAACACAGTTACCAATATGAGTCTCACTGCACCCTAGTTTCAGCTACAGATAAATCACTACTTATTACTAGGGCTGTGAATTAAATGCATTTGCAAATTTTTTTGAAAGGTACGCAGTATTATAATTTAATGTGTTTTCTTTCATATAGCGTTGTTTTTAGTGAAAACATATATAACTTAACTAAAAATATTAAACAAAATAAATAACAAATACCGATTACACTAGCTAAATAAACTGAAACAATATAAATTAAATATATGGAGTCCCAAACTATAATAATATATAAATAAAACAATATAATTTAACAAGTAAAATAAAATAAAATAAATAAAAAAAAAAGGTGGGCAAGTGGGTGTCGCTCTGCTCTACAGTAGGTTACAAGTGGATCACTGTATAATGGATGATATTAAATTTGAATTCAATGATATAATATCATTGTATAAGAAAAAAACGATTCTGAGCGGAGACGGTATGTCAGTCTAGGTATAAGACATATTATATACATATCTATGATATTAAACAAAAAATTGACCTATAATAAATTCCAAATTA
>WHPZ01587434.1:0-21680 GCA_016617965.1 Macrosiphum rosae | reverse complement strand
TGTATAACGCGTTATAAGTACCTAATGGATATTGTGATATGATTAATTTGGAATTTATTATAGGTACCTATTATAGATCAAATTTTGGTTTAGTACCATAGATATGATTATAATATGTCTTATACCTAGACTGACATACCGTCTCCGCTCATAATCGTTTTTCTTCTACCTACAATGATATTATATCGTTGAATTCAAATTTAATATCATCCATTATACAGTGACCCACTTGTAACCTACTGTACAGCAGAGCGACACCCACTTGCCCACCTTTTTATTTTTGCATGGCAAACTTTTGTGGTTTTTAAAAGTACAAAATGGCATGCTTTACTAGTTAATACCTCCCATACAACTTTCAAAGCACAACGATTGGCAAATATTCAACAAGTATACGATTAGTATGGGACTGGATTTAGATAGAATAGTAGATTTGAGTTTAAAGAAGTAATTCAATCTAAAATCAGTTGATAACTATTTTAATGTTTTTCAATAAATAACTGTTTTTTTAAATGTAGTATTATAGTATTTTACTAGGCCATCAAATTTTAATATTTTTAATTATTTTTGTTTTTTATTGATATTGATTGTTATTATTACCTATATCTTATATATTAAACTTATTCTATAAATAAAAAGACTGTGATGTCAAAAGTTCTAGATTCTACTAAATATATTATATCTTATAGTCAATACAGGATTTTTTTTTAATATTTTAAAACTCAGCGATGAACGATTATATTGTCTAATAAACTAAAGAAATTATTAAAATTCCTAAGCAATATAATTTCATTCCTTAATTAAGACTTTTCATCATTTCCTAAATTGTCAAAATTTCCAGTAACATACAAAGAACATAAGGTTAAGTTGATTTAAAATGTGTACCTGTATACTATTTTAATTATTTCCAGGAATACACAAAAAAAAAATATTATAATAATATAGAATTATTTTTTGTTGCCTTAAACAATTTAATTTTTAAAAAAAAGTATTCAGAATACTTAAAAAGTAAAGTAGGTATTCCAAATTCAGTATTTTAAGTAGTTTAGTCTAATTAAATGTATCAATCATACAAATGTAATACCTCAATATATAGGTACTTCAAAGCAATGTTCAATATTTCTAAAAAAAATTTTTCAGTATAATGTATAAACTATGTGTATTTTTTTACTTTTATGGATTAGGCGTCACCATGGAATTCACCTAGAATAATGAGTCCTGTAGATGCTAGACATATATTAGGAAGTCGATCCACTGAAAACCTAAGGCTGTGTGATAATTATGCATTGGAATCAAGTTTTGGCACACCATTAAGAAGAAAAAGTTCTAACAGGTCTTTAAGAAGAAAATCCCCACAACCAGGTGAACACAGACTTTCTGTAAGCCAGTCTAATCAAGATATGGAAGAATTTGAAAAGATTAACCAACCATCTTTGTTGAATAGGTAAATATACCACTTTGCATTAATGTGCTATTTATTAAATAATAATTTAATAGACAACTAATATCTAATTTTAATAATTAAAATTTTTTTAGACCTATGGAACCGAATGAAGCTAAAAATTTATTATTATTGATGGGATCCAGAGATATTCTAGTACTTGAAAAAGTACTTGTGACTGTTAGTAATTTAGCAACATTTACTCCGAACCAAGTATGAATATGATTTTATTTTATAAAACTCCTCAATATAAAATATAAACACTTAATTATATTTATCTAGATCAATATTTTTTAGTGTAGTAGAACAGATTTATAAATTAGACTTAAAATGTCTATATATATATATATATATACATATACCTAAACATTTACTATTTGTAGAGCTTGATAGAAATTTAAACTTTTTTAACCCCTAGACTATGTACAAGTATACAAGAAGTATTAAAATAATTTTAAAATTGTTTTTATTAATCATGAAAACAATACTTCTATTTTGACAGTTAGGCCATTAGCACCATATTTGTATGTACATTTTCTCAAACTATTGGAGATGTTCACGTGCTGATATTACAAACTTGAAAATAATTTAGTTTATTAATAGCATTTGAGGACATCTTTGGTGTAGAACGCAAATACTTATAATAAAAACTTATTTGTATAGACAAATTATAAGGTATTATAAATTTCTATATACAAAGGACATCCAGAAACTAAGATTACAAGGGCCGTGTAAGACGTAAACATTTTATTTTTACAAAGTTTGCAGCTGTGACATGTTGAAGGGTTCCTAAAAGTAAAAAATAAGCCATCAATCGACTTAGTCCATTACAAAATATTTTCAACCAGTTCATCCATTGCTCCACCTACCGCAGTTTTTGACTTAAACTAAATGTTAAGTTTGTGAGAGTGAATCCTTTCTCGATTTAATTTTGACTGATAACAAAACCCGGGTACACCTGATTCAAAAAGGCAGTGTCTACAGTGGCTGTATACTCATTGTCTGTCATACAAATAGTTTTCAGAGTGGAAGATTATGGCATCTGTCTTTTGTAAGTTAGAGCTTATTGGTGAATTTTAGGCTCAAACCCACCACCATCAATGATGCTATATACTGTGAGAATCTTAAGAAGTTGAAAACAATCAAAGATAAAGAGAAGGGAATGCTGACTTGTGGTGTGTTATTCCTTCATGACAACACCAGGCCTCATACTGCCTGACTCACTCAGGACCTGCTCGTTACATTTGGATGTGTTATTGTTACCCACCTACCTTACTCCTCGGACCTGGTGTCATCAGATTACCATCTTCAGTAAACATACAAAAGCTGGTGCCCAGAATTCCAAAATGCATTGACATTAATGACAATTTTTTGGAGAAATAATGACATCTTTTGGCATATTATATTCTGTACATTGCATTAAAATATATGCATATTTTATCTTTAACACATGTTGTAATCTTACTTTCTGGACGTCCCTCGTAATATTTTAATAAAATGAATCTTCTAAATTATTTATGAGAATTGTAATAAGATTTAAAATAAATTGGAATAAAGCGATTTTGACCATCCCTAAATAATATATTTGTTATTTTTGTTTTAAGGAAGTAATGAGGGAAGCTGGATACTTGAGTCAACTTCAGCAGTTAATTTACCATCCTGAAGAATCTGTTCAAATAACTGCACTTGTGGCATTAGGAAATTTGGCTTTAAACAAAAATAATTCAAAAGAAATGAAGGTTAGATAAAAAAAAAATGGAAATTTAAGTTGTTTGAATTGATTTTTAATTTTAAAAGACTTAACTATACTAATTATACTTATGTATATATTTATGTTTATATTGTTAAATTAATGAAGATATTAAAATGATTTTCAGGAGACAATTCCAATGTTATTAGCCCTAATGAAAATGATGGATTCAGATGAAATTATTTACAATTGTTTATCCACTATGACCAACATTGCAGTATTCCATATGTGGCATAGTGAATTGCAACCAGCTATACATACATTATATGGTTTATTAGAGAGTCAAAATAACAAAGTTGTTCTTCAATGCTTAAAACTATTAATCAACTTATCTTGTAATGATGATATGATTCCACATCTTTTAGGTGGACAAGTATGTTATTTATTATTGATATTGATAATGTGTGTGCCGTGTTTATATTTTTATCATACTCCATTATTATAGATAGAAGTGTAATTAGGATGTCGTGTAAAATTTGTTATATTCATTCATCTTCTATTATTGAAGATAATCATAATATTATAATATAATATATTAATGCATATTGTTTCTACTGTATTAGGCTCCCAAAAAACTACTGTCCATGTTGCACTTGAATGAAAATGAAGACATTCTACTTAGAGTTGTAACATTATTTAGCAATCTTACTGATGCCGTAAAAGCAATGGAATTAGATCCTGTATTAGATTTGCCTGTGGAAGACAAAGCCGCAGCTCCTGATACTATGTAAGTGTAAACATTGTACAAAGCTTAATTACATTTTTATTATGAGTTCAAAAATCATAACTAACAAATTATATAAACAATAATCTATGTACTTAGTTCTTATTTTTATCAGTCTTATGCTGCTCAAAAGTATGTTTAATTTCATAAACAAATTTTATATCACCCACTTAGCTTTCTCATCTTAACAAATATGTATAATTTAATCAAAATATGTTAGTTCAACAACATTTCTTATTTGAATACGGTATTATTTTTAAAAAATTTACTAATTATATGGAATTACATGATCATTGTTAGAAACCAGACTTTGTCCTAATAAAGGTTAAAATAAAATGTTTTATGAATTATGATGTTAAAATCTATAGAATTATTTTCCTTTAAAATTTGCTTACACAAAATTAATTGAATGTTTTTGATTTTTAGTTTCTATTGTGAAAATTATTTCTCTGTGATTAATAACAATTAATATATTCAAAATGTTAGTCCTTTATTTTATTATAAATTTAAATTCCTTTATTAAATATTATTATTTTTAATGTTGCCTTTATGTTAGTTTTCATTGTTTGAATAAAATTAATATTCATGTCAAATAAAATGTTATCTAAGAATATAAAATTCCAGTCTCTAGTGAAAAAAAAGATTTTGTGCATTTTCATTTAAAAACAAAAACTGAAAAGTCGTTTTACTGTATATTGAGTATCAAGTGTATCCAGTCGTACTCTCAATAATTTTGTATTGGGAGAGAACATAAACTATGTCTATTTTTTCGACTACTTTGACATAATATCATGAATTTCTTCAGGTTCAATAGGAATTTCTCTGTTAAAAACCAACAATGCTAATTAGTTTAGTCTAGTACATTGAGTAGGTTAATGTATGGTTGTGTTAAATTTAAATTCAATGATAAATTGTTGTGATCGGAAATTCGAATTTAAGTAGATAACACCATTCTAAAGATATTTTATATTCTATCAATATTTCTATTGGTAAATTATTTTTATTATTAATATATTATAAGTAGAAAACATTTTTGCCAGAAACAAATAGCATTATATATTACTTATATAATAATTTATTTTTATAATATTACAAGTGGTTATCATCCATGTCAATACCAATGTGTCACAAAATGGTGTAAATAGCAGGTTACTGGTATGCCTTAAAATTAAACTAAATATTTAGAAACAATTTCATTGTGTATAGTAAATAATAATGTATGGAGTGACGAAAAGTTACAAATCCTAAAAAAATATTTTTTTAATTACATAAAAATAAATTAACTTGCTATTTTTGTTTTAATATCCAATTTTATCAACAAATTGAATTTCATGTCTATAAAGAATAATTAATACTAATATACCTATCATTTAGAGTTTTGAGTTTTTACAAAAACTACTTATCGTGAATCTTTTATTAAATGTTCAAGATTTGACTATAAAAATTAAAAAAATTTTTACATTTCTAACTACAAAATAATTTACAAATTTTGTAAAAATATGCACTTAAAGCCCATGTAAAATAATTGAGTATTTTCAAATTTTTTTAATTCCTATGAATAAAACTTGTGAGCAATCATGTTCTAAATTTTTAAGCTTTTCGATCAAGCATAAATATTTTGACAATCATTTAGAAATTAAAAATTCCAAAAATGTCATTGTCTATAAAAAATGATAACCAAAGCAATAATTAAATGCTTAAATTTTCTATCCATTATGTTTTTTTTAGAATTAAAACAAAAGATGAAATTGAGTAGAAATTGTTAATTTATGTGCGAATATCCAATGTCGTCGAACTCCAATCGCTCATAAGTTATAAAAAATGTATGAACTTATCATGTATTAAATTGATATGTTATATATAAAATAATTTCAATATAATCGTGATTTTGATAAATTTCATAGATAAAAATATTAAACTTTAAACACAAAACAAAATATCTTGTAATATGACACATTCATCACTCTGTTCAGAAACTAAAAATTGTTAAAAACCAAAACTCCTTGTAAAACTAAATTTATTTATACTAATACATTCTTCACTCTTCTCGGTATTTAATATATATATGTATATATTATATTTATACCTAATCTAATATAATTAGTTTTTAATGAAATAATAAAATGTAAATGTAAATGTTTTATATATCAGTTTGTTTAGCAGGTATGCTAACATTTATGGAGTTAACGTGGTAGAGAAAATACGCACAAAAAGCTTAGTACTGATGAAACAGCATAAAAATGAAGAGATTCGAGTACGTGCACAAAAAATCTACAGCGCTCTATCTGACTAAATGTATGTTGTAAACAAGATTATTTTTTACTGTAATTTAACAACATAACATTCCGATAGTAGTAGTTAAGTTAAAAAAAAACTTATATCAACGAATACCCTGTTAAAAAGTAAGTTTCATTTCTAGGTTTATAAATATTAAACATTATTGATAAAAAACGACATTCTATTTAAACTATTTTAATTAGTATCATAATGTATTATAGAATTTTTTTATCACCTTTTATTATTATCACTGTTGTTAATAGCAATAATTGTGTGGTTTGCCACTTTGTTATTATGAATTAATGAGTTCCTAGTAATAAAATAATTGTAATTTTTATGTAGTGCCATACATAGTTTAAATTGAATAAACTTTATCAAACAATACTTATGAACATTTTGATGAATGTTTTGTTACCATTGTACTAACTAGTTAATAAAATCACAGGCATAATTTTAATCCAAAAAGTCTCAAGTATTATAAATATTTAATTTAGCGTTTTGCTTTAATAGTTTAATTTTCCATCAGAATTGCTATATATTTAATTCTCAAACTAAAATAATCATTATACCATAAATATTTCTGCTAGCATGTTTTAATTGTTAATTGATATATTTAATATTAATAAATAACTTTTAAGTTGACTAGAGACCAACTTTGTCAGTAATTATGTTTAATGTCTATACTATTTTCAATTAAATATATTATGACAGAGTTAGTTTTATTTTAGAAAATGCATTCTTTATGATAACTTATAGTACTAAAACCTCTAGGTATATTATTTTTCTCATAAGAAATTTTTACTTGACATCTGTTTTAAATGTGTTGTTACTATTTTTATATTCAAAAACATTATGTCCACGTTATATGTTGAAAATTGTGTACAACTTATAATATTAATAAGCTTCAAATGCACTGTTTGTCTATTATGATCAACTGTTTATTATTATTATTGATGTTAGAAATAAATTATTATTTATTTTTCAATAATGTTATACATATAATTATGTTTAATGTTCATAAAATATATACGTTACAAAATTAATAATAACTATAAATAGATGTTTATTATTGTTTATTCCTGAGTCTAGAATATAGATTATATTTAAGTACCTATGAAGTAAAACATGTTTTTATAAGTGCTTTGCCATTTCAAGATAATGACTAGTACCTATATCATATAGTTAACAAAAAAGTATTGCGAATTTGTACGCCATACAAAATTATACTTTGTACAGGATAGTGTATTATACACAAAAAATAAACTTATTTTCAATGAATATTCCATGGATTTTATACCTAAATTATTTTTTATTTTTTTTTTTTTTTTTATTGATCCTTAAGCCCGGCTTCTATGGCCATTAGCTGTTTGTAGGGTTGTGTTGTGGTGGTGGTAGGGTTTTTGAATGGTAGGTTTTTAGACGTGAGTGTTTGTGTTTGGCAGAATTTTTGATTGGGCGCCCGTAGGTATATGCCATGCCAGGGTGGGGGATAAATTATTTTTTTTGAATTTAAATAGGAATATTAAACAAAACTGTAATTTTTAAAAATATTCTTTTATATTCTGAGTGGAACAATGATTAGTGTTTTCTTTTGTGTTTATCGTCGCGATAGAGCCGAATATTTGTTTCAGTCTTCAGATATGAAGGTGAAATTGATTTCCGGTAGCAAATTGTTTATAGTAAGCCATTGCAAGTCAACAGTATTAAATACTATAAAATAAAATATTCTGTACTGTAAAAATTAGCAAATTACTAACTCGTAATTTATGTCGCACTCGGCAAAATCGCTTAAGGCTCGGTCAAACACAAAGCGGTCTGCCCGCGCGGGCACTGTGAAATAATACAACCGACCGCGGCTAGCGTATCCGTACACCATGGCAGCCCGCTCTCTGTTTGACTGAGCCTTTAGGTTAACAAAACACAGGGACATAGAGTATGAGTATGTATTATGTACATTATTGGCATACACAGCAGTTGAGTATGAATCAAAAAGTAGAGACTATCAGACAACATTAATTATCTCTATATTTTTAAGTAACACTAATAATTTTATTTACCATATGTCGTGGTTGAAATTTAAGGAAATTGGGAAAACAGATTAAAACTGGGAACGCTGTCGACGCATATCGTACTGGTGGTTGGGCGGGTTCCCTCCTACGTGGAGTCGGGACTCGAGTCGGGAGATTGTATGTATTTTCCCGGCATTTCTAATACATTTTGCTTTAAGTGAAGTGAATTTGAACGTATTTGATAATATTAGTAGAAATTATATTTACCAACGTATACAGTTAGCTATAAAAGCGTATAAAGTTTCGATAGCAAAATTAATTTAATATAAAAAGTAAAATAACCAATATAAAACTATATCTATACATCCCGAATTGGAAGGTACAAATTGTTTCCACCAAAGCGCGTTTTGTTAATCTGCTTCCCTAATAGGTTATTGCATTTATATCCCTTCTAGATCAAACATTTGATGATAAAAACAAAAATGGCAGCGTAAAGGGAACCAATAATAATCAAGTATACATGAGCGGGAAAGATTTATATTTTTGATATCCCTTTACGCAGACATTTTGTTTCTGATGATAACAATCCGAGTCAATATGCAATAACCTGTATATTTCAACCATGTTATGTGTATAATAAACCACCTTAAAGATAATTCAATTGTTTTGACTTGTACTCTTACTACTCCTGCGATCTACAATGTAGGTACCACTCTTAAGAATAAGGTTACTCAGGTGATAGTGTACTGTATAATATTATTACTATTTAAACCATTTAATAAACCTTGTTTATGTTGCTATATCGTGTTTGATTATGTTAGTTTATTAAATATTAACACAGGTCATAAGTTTCTAGGATCTGTAAAATATAACTGATAAAACTATATTTATATTGATTCAACAACTCAGTTCTCGAGACCGGTTCGTGTAATGGGAATAGCTAACCAACTGTTCCTTAACTAGAGAGGATATTTGAGTGTCTTAAGATAAAAATTATGAATACGGATGCTGGAGTAACGTTACGCTGGCATCCTAAGGTATATAATATTTATATATTTATTATATTTATATAACTTCTATATAAAGGTTCCCCTTTAGGGGGGTGTACAAATTTTCAAAATGAGTTTACAAATTTGTACAAATTGTATAACAAATTCTGGTACCGGTTTTGAGTAGATATTTTAACTTGCGGATGCCAGCGTAGCTAACCTGAAATGATGTACCTATGTCGGCTATATATAGAAATAAATAGTAGGTACCTACCTACTAATCTACTATAAACTTACAGAAGTAACTAGATTGTTATTATCCATACGTCATAATATCTACAATAGAAAAGCATTCAACTATCAAGAAGGTATTTAATTTGTACATGAATGGTATATATGCCGTATATCATTTGCGCATCGTCTGTTTACCTGTGCGAAAATATCGTACATCGTTTGCGCATCGTCTAACAACACCAAATTATCGTACATCTATTTGCGTATCAAAATTCTGAACAATAGAAAGGTAAAATAATAATTGTACACACATTTAATATTATATGGATAATGAATAATTTAATATACATAGGCACAAGTTTTTGTTCAATAAACCTTTAAAGTTCAAATGTTGACAAAATTTATCAAAACCTCAAAAATTTACAAATTATTTTAACACTCAGTTCAATTAGGCACATTACGTCATAGTTATAGTAAAAAATATACATATAATAATATATAGGTAGTTTGAGTAAAAATGAATTGAGCTAAATTGTGTTCACTTCAATTAGGAATATTACCTACAGGCTAAAGTCAATATAGCTATAAATTATAATACAAATATACATGTAGTTTGAGAAAAAATAAATTGTACTCAGTTGAATTAGGCACATTCCAGTTACCTATTTGATAGTTAAAATACAATTATACATAACTTAAAGTAAAATTAATAAAGCAAAAAAAAGTTAAAATAATATTATAAATCAATACTTTTTATATTGTAATGTCCCATTATTCTTACAAAATGTAACCTGCTTATTTCACCGGTAGTATAGGTACTTAAGCCAATGTTTTTGAATATATTCAAGTTGTTGACGTTCAGGAGCCCGTTGTAAATGATAGATACCACCAGAAATATCTTTAATTTGTTTATTAATTCTAATATTGTAAAAATTTGAACTTTAAAAGTTCATAAAATTTCACTTTCTGGTAGACAATTATTTTTGATAAAAGTAGACAAACTTACGAGGAATATTTATTTAATTTTCAAATCTTAGATATAAAAAGGAACATTCTTATGTATTTCTAACTCAAAATAATTTTCAAATGTTCGTGATTTTTACCTAATTTTTCATAATTTTGTTAAAAACTTACGAGGGACTTTATACATTAAGTTTTTTTAATCAAGTGAACATTTTTTATTGACATTAATATTTAAATAAACCTTGTCAAATCACCGATTAATTTCTAATTCTTATTTTGACTTACTTCGTGTTTTTCTATATCCGAATCCGTCAATTGGTGATGACGTGTGTGTTTTCCGCGTATTTCCAACACCGTACGTCGGTGTTCATCAATTTTTATTGAGTCATAGCAATCTTTTTTCGGACACATAAATATAATCTCACAAATTTTCAGAATTTTCCTTTCTGTATAAAAATACTTTTGGAATACTTTTGCAGCTTTTCCACGATTTGAACTAATGAATTGTAATTGACTCATTTTTACATATTATTACGGTACATATATATTTTAAAACAGAAATACAATATTTGAAAATTTAATTTTATGATTAAAGTTAGAAAACAACGCGCTTTTAGGTATAGGTACACCTTTTTTCAGTTCTATTATTAAATAATATTGATGCGCAAATGATGTACGACCTTTTAAACGATCGATGAGCTAACGATGTATAACCCAAAAATCAAACGATGCGCAACTGTCTTACAAAAAAGATCAAAAATAGTGATGTGCAAAAGACAACCTCCGAGGTATACTTGTTTTTACAAAAACTAAGGAGAAAGAATAATTGGAAAACAATAGGACATTATGTTTATGGATTTAATAGGTTAAACCTAGAAATGAATAATAATATGTTATAGTTACCTATTATAGGTTAGGTATATAAATATTTTCGTTGTAATACCTACCCATTTACGATTTGCTATTTAGCAAACTTTGGAATATACTCACGGTTTGAAATTTAAATTATGTACTAAAAACTATGTTTAGATAAATATCTTTAATTGACAACAAATGTAGCTATTAGTCGATAATAAGGGAAACAGGAGATAAGACAATATACCTACGTACATTTAATAACGAGTTAATTAAAAAAGTGTAACGAGGATTAATAAATATAATAGGATCTGCCTGGAGAATTTTGGAGCCGGGCTAAAAACCGTTAACCAGTTATTGATTCTACTGGGCGGTTTAGAAAGTGGCTTAACGGATTAACAATATATCTCTGAAAATCATTCATTTAGCATACCTACCCAGTAGCCATGTACCTACAATCAGGCACGTATCCAGGGGAGGGCAGGGCCTGATTTAGGTATTTTGTGGCCTTAGGCAAAATAAAAATCGTGGCCCCTTGTTGTTAACAGTAGCGTTTATAAGCCCCCCTCCACAAACGAGTTGTATAAAACAAAATAATAATTTATATCAATTTAGTATTTACTTATATACATTTTCACAAACATAATTTTTATGTTATACATTTTGTATCTCTACAGGCTACAGATTTCTTGTACCTATTAGTTATTAATTAATATAATATATATATATATATATATTACTGATATTGAAAACAAAATCAAACATTTCTTATTTTTATATCATTTATTAACTGTAATAATATTTTTATATTTATAAATTATAATAGAAATTGTTTGTTCGCCGCGCCGCACCTACTTTTCTATCACGGTTTGCGGCAACGACTTACGGTGTGTTGAGTTAGGACAAGGTGACTCAATATTATAAAACAGAAATAACGCTTATGTATAACTCTTATGCTTATATAAGTGCGCTACGCGCTTAATAATTATAATAGGTAACAACAACTTAGGTACATCAAACAATATATTATAAAAATACTAACAGACAGGGCGCCCCAAAACATAACAATACACTTAAATCAATTACAACGTTATGATAAGCCTTTTGACCGGGTCCGCCGTCGATGATCGGTTTACTTCATGAACGTTGATGGATGGGCAACAAGCCAGCAGCGGCACACAATGAACGGCAACAAGCCAGCGGCGGCACGCAAATACGCAATGAACGGCACCAAGCCAGCGGCGGCACACAATAAACGGCAACAAGCCAGCGGCGGCGCGCAATGATACACCGGTGACACAAACCACGAAGTTTAACAACGCGACGACTTAACACAGAAACGCGTCGGTTGTAGGTACAAGTGGTTTGGTCGCCAAAACCCAGTGAAACGCGTCGAGCTCGACTGCTTAGAAAAGACACACAACTGGGAGGCGGCACAGCCTACGGTGGCGAACGGCCCGGAGCTGGACGGCCGAGGAGGGGGTAAGCCACCTCGTGAGCTTCGGCATCCGAGGCGCAGCTTTGGGGACATATGCCGAAACTACGGTGGCGCGAAAATGCGTCCGTGTTCGAACACACTCCCCCCGTGAGGCTTTGCCTCACATGCAGTGACGTAGAACCGGACGCACGACGTAGTAAGGGATGAAGATCCGAAGCAGCTGCAGGCTGTCTAACATCTGCAGGTCACTAGCGCATTACCTGTGGGTGTACATTTTTTTTTTTGACATTGACAAACACAATATTTATAAAAAATCATTACACAAGTATAAATTATAATTAATGACCAAGGCATAGCACATAATACAAATAATTGAAAAATAAACCAATAAACATCATAGTATGGTTCAGGTACTAAATAATTACATGAGAACAAAACAAATACATAATAATACAAAAAAAATCATATATATATACATATGAGGACTCCCCCAAGTCCCAACACCCAGCCAGTCGCGATGTATACAAAGTTTTAAAAACGTGCAACACGCCAAATAATTAACAGGTGGGTTGGGTTGGTGAGTTAGGTGCGTCGTGTCAAGGAGCCCAGTGCTTAAATGTGACACAAAAGGACGCGACAAAATTCAACAATTTAAGTTATTGGTGGGTGATAAAGCCACCGTGGACATACGCCACTTATTACATTTCGGCGGACAATTATTTGCCGCAATTCGTACGTAGGCAGCATGCCTACCCCTGGACCCACCGACGCGGAACGAGGCGAAGTACTCACGCACGTATTGGCGGGGCGCAACAACAAGTGCAATCGGCGACCAAAGTGCCGTGAGACACAGGAGACCGACACTACAGACACGGTACGTCTGTGATTAGACCCGACAGAGCGTCGCGATCGACCGCCTCCGTCAAACACTACATACGAAAAAAAATTTCAAGTAGGTACATACGGCACCACCAAAGCTCCGTGAACGGCAACAAGAACTGACGGGTCACAGTTACACCGACAACAAACGGCAGTCGTACAGCGCATATAAGCCACAGTACGCAACATGTGGTCACAATTATTAGTGCGCGAAAAACAATTTAATGGTCATATACACAAGACGCGCGAAACACGCGTTCAGACATTTGGGTGGGTCACACCGGGATAGCGACGGAAACGAGTCGTCCCATTCCGACAGATTTCCCTTCGTTCCAAGTGTACCACATAAGTATAAAACGAATCGATGATATGAAACAATCGGCATTAAGCCGCGCGACGTCTTATTTACGTTCTTCGACGATTTACCGTACTGCCAAACACAGTCRRTTATTAACAATGTGCGRATATGATTCCCGCGACTAAAAACATATTTTTTGAACGATTCGTGAGGGCCAATTACCCAAAACACGATGATTTTGACGCCTACCCACGGACGTAAAGACGACGGCGACCACACATATCGAGGACGGCGGCGCGCTGGTAGATGTACCGAAAACGAAGGACAACGCTCAACACGACAGCGTTCCGTGTTAATACGTTTAAACATTGTGGGTGGACGGCACACCACGGGGTGGGGTGGGAACACCGGCGGTTGTGTACGCGACACCGGTTGCGACGTCGACGACGGCGGCACGTATACGCGCTTTAACACGGCCGGCGCTTGAATACAGGTCAATGACCTCTTATTGGCTCCACTGGCAACGCGCGAATAGCATCGGGAGGGAGCCCGTCCCTAAACAAATCATAAATACACGGCCTTATAAAATTTGGTGATACTACCAAAGGTCAGAACACCGACACTGACTTGACCAACGGCATACAATGAGTCAATAACCTACAATCGGACATATGAACACGAGTCGCTGATTGCACAACTGTTGAACGGGGCACGGCTGAAAATGCATCAGACGTCGACGGACGGGACGCCAACATTTCCGAAAAACGACCACTCAGAAATATTGTACATTGGCCACGGACAGACATTGAAGTACGCGAAACTGACTCAAAAGTCGTCGGATGTACTTTACTAATGACATTCCGCTCCGCAACCGTAGGACGAATTTGCGCTAAAACAGTTTTGGATGCATCGACAAGGTCACGCATAGTGATTTTTAAAGCACATGAATACTCGTCAACCCTATTAAGCTCAAACAAACAATTTAAAACGGCCAAATCAAAAGACTTAAAGTCATCCCACACCCAGTCTATGTCAGCAACATGAACGGAATACTGGAATGCTAAACTATTATCGGTACGTATATCGTATATCGTACTCCCATGTCGTGTATACTTCGGATTAGCGATATCATGGCCGCGCGCTTCATAGTGTACAATTGCAATAATCGTGTAAGGCGACGAAAACGTTCTTCATCTTCGACCATTGTAGCGAACAAAACCCTACGCTTCCCTGGAGGACTACAACCAAATAATGTTCCAACGAACTCAGTTTCAACGACACGGTAAAAACAACCGGCGTGAACGGACAATAATAAAAACGTTACGTGGAATATCTCACAGCGACCGGGCGTGAATAATAAATAATAATATTGATATATGAACGAAATCAATTCAACGGCCGGCGCGATTACGTTAGTACAATTATTGATATATCGAATAAAATATTCCATGCTTAATCGTGTTGCTAAAAAGATATATGCTCAATCGTGCTTTACCGCGGAGACCAGACGGCCGACACACTATCACGTCAACAATGTCGTATAACGTCAATTATTATCGAACAATATTATCGCAGATATGTGATATTTGTACATGTGTATCTCGGGTTTCATAGTTTTATGAGATATTAATCATACATGAGTATTGAGTGCGACTGTGCGAGACAAACACTAATTCCGTTTTTGGCATAGTTTTATATAGGTAATAATATATATTTTGACGTTATTTTAATATTTTTTTTTTTTTTTGATTTGACTTAAGTATTTGTATTAATTGTCATGGAGCGAGGGGCATTAGACCATTTTTTCAAACCAGCAGTTAAAAATCCTCGATTAGACAATGACTCGAAACGTGAGCTTGAAGAAAATACGACTGTCACAACTGAGCTAACTGTGGATGTAAGAAATGTGAGTACTATTAACATGGATATCGGAACGGTCTCAACAGAATTATTTGAAGAAAAAAAATTATAGGTACCTCCAACAACGATTTATTTAAATCTAACGTTATGAATTTCCTATATGTACCTACTGCGACTTATGATTTTCCTGTTCGTGAATTTAATGGAAAAAAACTTAAATTTCAATATAAATGGTATTTTCCGAAGATCGTATATCTGAAAAAGTGGTTTGTTCTGAATTTTTATTATGGTGTGAAAAATGGGTAAATATAGAAAAAAAACCCACTGAAATGATGGATATTTTGGATGCATGTGATGCATAGTTTTACCCAAACATACATTTTTTATTGAAAATCTTGACAACACTACCAGTTTCTACAACAGCAGTTGAACGCTCATTTTCAACACTAAAACGCTTAAAAACATTGCTTCGTAATAAAACTGGAAATGAGCGTTTAACGGGACTTGCTCTTATGTCAGTACATTGGGAAGTGTCTATCTCTACAGACGAAGTGTTGGATGTAATGGCTCAAAAAAGCAGAAAATTAATATTATTTACTTCACTACATCAGTTGAAATTAAATTATTTAAATAATAATAGATTGTATTTTGTATTGTATTGTAACTTGTAACTGGGTTTTAATTTGTCAGCTTATAAAAAAAATATATATCAATTAAGCATAAAAGTTGTACTAACATTTATTTCGACCCCCCCCCCCCCCGAAATAAAATCCTGCCTACAATGAGGAACAATTTTTTTTTGTACCAATTACCTTTTAAGAATTTATCTTTTATTTTAATTTATCGACAAAACAAATTCGAAGTTTTATCTTAAATTAGTTAGGTATCACTTTTAATATAATTTTTAATATTCAAATGTGTTGGTTCATTTTTATTTCAGTTTGTTTCCTAGAAAAATATACAAATAAATAATAATAAGTTCTTAATATTATAGTCATGAGCTTATGAAATTTTAAAATATGTATTATAGACGTAAATACGCCATATGGTTAAATTGTAATGGGTACCTATACCGTAATACCATATACATATTAATGTTTTATAATATTTCGTATGGGCCCACACCTTAAAACTAAAAGAAAGGTTCTAAACGGCAGACTGCATCTATTACGGCCTATCCTCAAGTCCAAACTCTCTATTGACAACAAATTATTAATATACAAATCAATGTTAAAACCTATCTGGGACTATGGCATCCAAATATTAGGATGTGCCAAGCCTTTTCTCAAATATGGACTATTCCAGTATATTTCCCTTCATCAAATAACATCTACACCACGGTACGTCTCAAACCTCTCACTACATAAAGATCTTAAAATCGAAACAGTCCCTAGATTCTAGAACATCTAAAAATTACTATAAAAAATTCCACACCAAAACAGTTAATTACATGAATCCGTTGATTTCTAACTTGATCAGTGAAATCATGCCAAATAACCCCACGTCGATTAAAAAGAGATTGGTGTCGAGATCTACTGAATCCCGACCTGCATTACTTAAAAAAAAATAAAACTTCTCTACCACAAGTTAGAGGGTATCTAGTGTGGTGGGCATAACTCCTCACGCCATTTATATTTGTATTTATTTATTTATTTTCATACCTTATATTAACTATCAAATTTACTTATTGTATTGTATGTAAATATTACAGATTGTAAATACTCTATTTTATCTAATAAAAAAATATAACGTACCTACCTATATATTATTATATTTTATGTTTATGCCTAGGATAGTAGGATACCAGTAGTATGTATTACCTTAATTATCTGCAGGTTGCAGAGAATACTTAATAATATAATACTTAATACTATTATACTTCATATAATTAATATGATTATTTAAAAAAATAAAATTATGTAGGTAGATACTTATTTAATAAGTAATAAGTGATATTTTAATTAATAAAATGTATTAAAAATAATAAATATAAACCATTATAAAATTTTTAACTCAGTTTTGTATTTTAATAGCTGCGTATAATATATATTTTAAGTCTTAACTTTTTTGTATCAAGGGTTGATGCAAAAATATCTTATACTTATAGGTAAATTGAAACATTAGTGTTTTATTTATTATTATTTAAACATTTTTAAGAACTAACTGCTAAGTAGTGTGTGGGACCAAATTCTAAGATAATTCTTAAAAGTACCTATTAGATTATATATATTTTTTTAATAAACCGCCTGAAGTTTTTTTACTAGGTATAAATCTTAATATGATCTTTAACAATACATTTCAAAGTTGTACATAAATATTAAACATTAATGAATAAATATTTTGGTAAATATATAAAAAAGCATGTTTGGGTTATCACTCCCAGTGGAGAGACCCCGATCTTAGTCTAATATTTTATACTAAGTCGTATAGTCTTAGCCGTTTGAGACTCCTTATGTCCCGAGAGTTATCAAGTAATTGAATTTATACTGGATTGGTGTGTTGACCTAGCCTTATATCGTATTTTCGAGTAGACTTAGTAATCTAGTCCTGGACGGAGGTCATCATCGTGGTTAATGAAGTTTCTGTCATACCGCTGCGACAGTAATACGGAGAGCAATGTTTTGGCAGCGTTGAATAATCTCAATATTGGAAATTGGAATTACTGGCATAACCCCACAGTTGCATTAAGTCCAATCGGCTTGATAATAATAGGTACATATAATAGAAAACGAGCAAAACTAAATAGAAATAATAATATAATTTTATAATTTAAGCCATTATTGGTTTCCTTACATGCTCACAATCTAGAGAAAAACAAATATGTTCTGTTCATTTCAGTGGCTTATAAATAATAATACCATATTAATTGTTCAAATACATTAAAGGTAATATTATACAATTCTATTTGCTTTTAAAAAACGTATGACCTAGGACAGAGGCCTGCCCTGATTCCATGATGACTGACGTGGGAAATATACTAGAAGTAAATTGCAAAAGGTTCTCTCAAAGCCTACAATATAGCAGAACTACAGAAGAAGTTCGACGGTATTTACATTCCATTCAATGGCGTGGACATGATTTCTGAAAAGGGGGATCAAAAAAAGAAAACAATAGCTAAATGGAAGGGGGAAATTGGATAATCCTCCACCCTCTCGATACTTTTTATGTAGGTAGTAAAATATTTAACAGTAAGGAAAAATAAATATAATTTTAATTGATTCAAAATTCACATCAAACCAGGGTTGGCAAAACCCGAGCTTTATTGAAGAACACAACCCGGTTGGGTTTTATTGTAAAAGTAGTAATGTGTGGTTTTATGAATGGAAAACACATGATAAATAAGAACAAAGGTTTTAATATTTAAAAGGTAAAAACGGAGAGAAGTTAAATAATTCTATAATTCGCATACAAATAATATGTAATATTTTTTTTTCAAAACAGATTTTAAGCAATTGCCAATTGTTAAATGTATATAAATATACTAGTAGGTAAGTAATTGAGTTTATTAATGCTTATGTTACTGCGTATAACTGCGTATTAAAAAACGGAGAGAAAGACCTATTGGTATACCGACCATTTTCTGAAAAGAAGATAAGATAATTTTTATTATACATAATTACGTATTTTATATTGTTTATGTTATCGAATATCTAACGATCGGTGGAACAAACACTCACATAAAAACATACTACCTAACTAAGTACTAAATAGCATTGAGTCAAAAAGGGTTAAAATATTTCGGGTTTCGTGTTAAAAACAGCGTAAAATTGTTTGCGGGTTTCGGGTTTTGTGTTGAAAACCGGGTACAATTTGATGAGTTTCGGTAAATTATTCATCCATAAGGAACATTTTTGTACATCTACAGCGCCACTTTAACCACAAACTTGTTTAAAAACAACGCTATGTCTGATTTTCCAATTTGTTAACCATCCACTGCTAGCTTTAAAATGTTCATGCCCTAACTTATGTTCAAACTCTTCAACTTTTTCTCGTAGAATAGGTCCATTTATTGGAATTTTTCTGTCAAGACATTGTTGAAAACATTTTAATAAACACGATTCTATGTCAGAGTATTCTCCTAGTTTCAATTTTTTTCTAGTTGCCGAGTTTTCGTTAAAGTTGTTTAAAATTACATCTTTATTTCTTATTATTGTAGATAGTGTACTCGCCGGAATTCCAAAATCTTTGACTATGTCTTGTTTTTTTCGCCTTTTTGAATAATTTTAAGCAACTGATATTATTGTTATATCAATTGATCGTATTAATTAATATTTAATATTATAAAGTATACGTTTGAACTTTACAGTTCTATAGGTAGTTTATGATTTTAATAACTTAACTTACTTACATAAGTCTTGGATACATATTATTAACTTTATGCTTATCAACAGTTATGTAAATTATGTAATGAGTGCATGTGTATATTACATTATTTTATAAAAATTTGTTATATTGTAAAATATTTTTAAAAACAATTTGCATTAATTAATTAACAATTTTACAAACATTTATTATTTTTGAAATACTATGTTTCAAATCAATAAAATAAAACTGGTATACTACCTTATTTAATAATAAATCAATTAGTTTTTACAAAAAAAAACTAGTACTTATGCTAGTACTGCCTATTATTGGCGAAATCTCCAATAATAATATTAAATAAAATATTTCAAATAAATAAAACAAAACTGGTATACTACCTTATTTAATAATAATATAAATGTTTAAAACGAACAAAACTGGTAAATATTGGACTTTTGGTCAAACTTGTGAGCTGCAAATTGTATTATACAATAATATGTTTAAAGTTAATACAAGTAAATTTCATCCTTTGTTTATAAATACAAGATCTTAAAATAATTGTAATTTAATTGTAACATTTAATCTCATTTATTTTAGAACTCAATGTCTAATAATTAGAAGAGTCTTTTCATTACATAAATATAATATTAATTTAACCAATTTGTATAATTTCGCCAAGTATAAGATATATATTAATAATATTTTCTCTTATATTTAATATTAAATTAAATTTTTTTTCTTCTTTTTTGTTTTACTTTATTATGTTGTAACATGACATAACACTTTTATGTTTATTTTATTAGATTCTGAGTGGAACGATGAATGTATTGATTTTTCAATGATGGGTGTTTTTTTATTTTTTTTGTGTCTGTGTACACGATAAGTAGTCGAAATAATGCTTCGATTTTCAACTTCAGTATCTTGTTCGATTGGAAAGTGAATAAGGTTATAATAAGGTAACCAAATATCGTTGGTGCATTGGGGAGGTCAAAATTTAAATTTCCTGGTAGTTTTCAAAAGCGCCGGGAAAAACAAAAGAAAAATTAAGGAAAAACCGAAATTTTTACGCAAAATCTGTTTTCGAGAAAATCGATTTTGGTTTATGGTGTAACTTTAAAACAAATGACCGTAGATACACGCAATTTTCAGTGGTTGTTTATATTTGCATTTTCTATACACGATAACATTTTAAAAATATTTTGATTTATTTTGAACTGTTTAGGGACATTTTCAGTTTCCAATTTTATTAGTTTTTTTTTTTATGAATATCAATAAAAATTTATTTGCTGAGTAAAAATACTTGAAAATTTCATACAGACTCCTACTATATTGTTTCAAAGACAGATGAAAAATATTAAAAATCGTTGGTCACAGTTTTTTTTTTAAGCATTTAAAGTTCAAATAATGACAAAATATGTAAAAATCACGAAAATTTGCAAATTATTTCAAGTTAGAAATTCATAAAAATTTTTCTTTTTAAATCTAAGATATAAAAATGCAATACAAGATTCCTTATAAGATTTCCTACATTTATCAAAAAAAAAATTCTATAAGAAAATCAAATTAAATTTTTATGAGCGTTTGAAATTCAAATTTTTACAACATTGGATATTCACTCAATTTCTCATGTGGCGATTTCCTTATTTTGTTGTAATTCAAAAACA
>WHPZ01587433.1:0-28702 GCA_016617965.1 Macrosiphum rosae | reverse complement strand
TTGATTCTATAACTTCTACACTTTCTACACCGTCTCTCACTTTCCTAATAGTTTTCTTTTTGATAACCTTTTTCTTACCACCCTCGATTACTGTTGTGGTTTTAATATCGACTGATGTAGACTCGTCAGTTATAGGGGTCGCTTCATCAGGCTTATCAGATTCTAATTCTGGCAATGGCTTAGGCTCCTCGTCAACAATTTCGGTAATCTCAGGCTTTGATTCTATAACTTCTACACTTTCCACCCCGTCTCTCACTTTCCTAATAGTTTTCTTTTTGATAACCTTTTTCTTACCACCCTCGATTACTTTTGTGGTTTTAATATCAACTGAAGTAGACTCGTCGGGGATAAGGATAGATTCTTCATGTGTATCTAATAGATTTGTGTGTTGTTGTGTGTGATTTTGTTGTTTTTGTGTCACCATTGAATTTATTTGTTCTCCATGTAGTGCTGGCAATATTTCATCTGTAATTTTTTTTTAAAAATGTGTTTATGTGGTTGTGTCATGTATTATTATTATCACGTATGTTTCTTATAACTATTAAATGTGTGTATATTAATGCATTGTTATACTACATATTACATTTTTGATAAATCTATTTTGTTAATTTTTTTTTGTTTTGATGATTAGTATTAGGAGTTTTTTATTAATTTGTTGTTATTTGTTTATTTTATTATTGTGTTCTATTTTTTTAGTTTATTGTATATTTCTTATTTATATTTTTTATATTTAATGTTGTATAGAAATTGTTTTTTTTTTTTTTATTCACTTTTATTTAGTTTATTATGTACCTTTTAAACCTCAGGTTAATGATGTAAGCGATTATAATACTACTTTTTCAATTTTTTTTCAGAACAGCAAATTTTTTTTAATTGTCAGTTTTCAAACAATATTTTAATCATTTTTTTTATTTACAGAATGAAGATCGGTGTTTCGTATTTACCGTTATTTCTTATTAATACAATTGAATTTTTTATTTTACCTGTGCTCATCGGTATTTCAGTGATTGATGCTCTGTGATGGTCTATTGCTTCTTGTTTTAAATGTACAGTAGATTCTATGATCATATCCTCGTTGACTGTTGGCGTTATATTGAATTGGATTTTTTTTGGTTCTTTTATTTTGGATTCTGTTTCATGAGTGACTAGTTCATGTACGGTTAGGTGCCTAAATTCTTCTAGTTTTATGTTAGCTGTATTATCGGGAAGTATTTTTTGTATTTTTAGTTCGTCAACGTTCGATAAAATTTGTGTCTCCGTTGTTACTAAAGGTTTTAATACATCTGTAGATATTGATGCTTTTGATATTTTTCTTACTTGTGGTTCATGAAAATCTATTTCTTTATCATTACTTATCACTTCGGAAACAACCGTTCCTATATTTGCTTTTTCAATGGAGATTGATGCATTAGTTATTTCTGGTTTTGGTTCAGATCTTGTTAATTGTTCTTTTTCATTAACTGTATGTTCATTTTGTATTAGGCTTTCAAAATTTTCCGTCACGAACTTCGCAGTAGAATATGATGTGTTTTTAATTTTTAAATTTTCTTCTTTGATCTCGGGGATTATATCTGAAACTATAATTTCGGACTGAACATTTTCAAATGTTACATTTGCAGTTTCATTTTTTGGAATTTCTATAAATAAAGTACCCTCCTTTTCAGAAACATTTTGTTCACTATTCGTTATTGCTTGTAAGTTTTCTGAAATAACTTTAGCCACCGAATGTTTGCGTTTTGGTCCTACAGTAAATTCAGTTTCTTTATCTTCACTGGCTACATTTGAAATAATGATACTAGATTTAATTTCTTCTAATAAAAGTTCTGCATGTCTCAAATCTATTTTTCTTGATTCTTCAAGTGGTCCCTCTTTTTCAGATACTTCTGGTTCTGTTATTATTATGTTTTCTAATGTTTCTGTGTTCACTGATGCTTTTTCTTTGTTACATCTTGGTTTTTCTAAGTTACCCTCTGATTCTGCTACATCAATCTCTGTTTGTAAAATACTTTTAAATGTTGAATGGTTTGCACTTGCTATGCTATATTCAGGTTGACTCAATTGAGTTAGTTCTTGAACATTCATGCTAGTTATAATTTCCGTAACATTTGCAACCGGTTGCGTAATTAATTTGGGAATTGTAGCAATTTCAGTATTTTGAATAGGTGTTAACAAATCAATTTCTGTGTCGACAATATTAGCTTCAGTTACCTGAACATTATTATTATTTTCAAATGATATATTGACCACTTGTACTTCTGGTACTATCGTTGATTCAAGATTCATTTCAGATTCATTCACTGTATGTTCTGATATTGTTACAACGTCAAATAATGACTGAGTTAATGTTGCCTGTTTTTCAAAAGGTTTTTTTATTGTTAATGGCAGTTCTTTATCATTTAAGACAGTTTCAAAGACATTTAGTGATTTATCTTCATTTAATTTAATTTCTGCTTTAAAAATGTCCAATTTGGGCTTTTGTGTAAATAATTTTTCTTTTTCTAGCGCTTTTATTTCAGATGATATTGCTGTATTGTATAGCTCTGCTTGTGAAATAAATGCGTGATCATTATCAATTATAGGAATAAATACATCACTAGTTGTATTTGATGAAATTATTTCTGATACTTGTGGTACTTCGTGTAATTTTGATAAAGATGTAATAACTTGTTGTGATCTCTGTTCATTTTTGATATGTAACTTTTCATCTTTATCATCTGTTATAATTTCAGTTATAATTAAACTATTGTTAGGTATCATAGTTAGTTCAGCTTTATTTGAAAGTAGTTCAACAGGTTCAAGATATTTTTCACTTTCCTGTATAGTTGTTTCCGTTTGAGATATATTCTCAAGTGTATCAAATACCATATTAGCCAATTCTTCTTTTAGTTTAAACTCATCTAATGTTTTTAAATGTTCATTAGCTAATACAATGGATGCTTCCGCAACTTCATTTGGTAAAATAGATTTCCCAGCAGTGTTGGCTGTTGGCATTTCTGGAGAAATATATTTTCCTTCTTTATCTTCCACAATCACTTCAGTTATATTTACGCTTTTTGATTCTTCAATATTTATATCTACTTTAGATTTTTGGTAGATTAAATTAGAATAGAATGGTTTTTCTTTGTCCTCTGTTTCAGTTATAGTAGATTGAATACTTTCAAATGTATCTTGTACTGGAACAGCAGTTGATGATTTAGTAACAAAATCTTTTAATGATCCTAAAGCAGTATTCGATAAAATTTCTGTTTTCTCTGCTATGTCTTTCCCAGATGTTATTTCTATTTGAGCATGTTTAGTAGATGGTATCTCTACATTTTTAACTTGTCCTTCCATTTCTTGAGTTATAACTTCAGTCACAGTTTTCGTTTCTTTTTCATTTTCTACGTTTATTTTAGCAGTAGTAAAATGTGGTCTAGGTTCCCCTTCAAATATCTCTTCTTTATCATGACCTATATTGTCGAAAATCACGACACCATGGACAATTTCCTGAACTGGTTTCACTGTACATGTAACGACGTTTGCAGTTATTAATTCACTTGTACTATCTTCTGGTTTTACTTCAATAACCTTACTGACTGGTTGAGTGTCAGTTATATCAATAAAAGCTTGTCTTGTTATTGGTTTTGTTAGAGGAGTATAAACAGTTTCCTTTTCACCTGTTATAATTTCTGTTGTGTCAAGTATATTTATAGTATCCACATTAATGTTTGCTACTTCTTTTTTCTGATTCATCGTCACTTTTAATTCACATTCTTTTTCGAACGGACTAATTTCTATTTGATTGATTGAATCATAAGGAATTTGAGTTGATTCTAAGAATATTTCATGGGGCGTTGTGGTTTTTAGATCGTTCAAACTCATTTGTACAATATTTTCTTCTAATTGAACAGCTTTCATTGGACTGAATACTGAAAAAGTTTGTGCATTTTGTTGAATTTCTTGCCTAGATTTATTTAGTATACTTTCTTTTTCAACTAAATTTACGGAAGTAACATTCAAACTTTGATTTTCTGGCAATATTTGAGTTACATGTTTTAATATTGGTTGGATTTGTTTTTCATGCGCAATTTCGGACTCTTCGGACTTAACTTCGGTTACCAAAATTCCTAATAGTGGTTCTAATTGTTTCATTGCACTCAATGGTTTACTTACACTTTCAGTTAACGGAGCAACATCGTCAGATGTTTGTATTTCTTCGATTGTAACAGTCTGGTTTTCTTCAAATACTATATTTGCTTCTAAGCCTTTATTAGTTTCAACTAAATCTAAAGTTTTCTCTGATTCGTTCGTTACAATTTCTGTTACCTCAATATTTTGATCCACTTGAATTGTAAAACAGCATGTCTTTAATACATTTTCAGTAGATTTCAATGGTATTTCAGTTTCATGATACTGTGTTTCGGTAACTTCAAAGCTATGATTTTCTGTAGATTTTGGAATTATAGAAATTATGGATGGTAATATTTGAGCATTTAAATTATGTGAGGAATTCTGAGAGAGAATTTCAAAACTGGATGCAACTTGTTGAGTTTCTGATATATCACTTACTGCAATGTGGCTTCTTGGTAAAGACGTAGGGATTAAATCTGACTCTGATTCCCCTATACATACTTCTGTTACATCTAAGGTTTGTTCCATTTCATATTCTAGAGAGGCAGATTTTTGATTTAATTTTGTTGATTGTTCAAATGGCATTTCAGTATCTTGTAAATTGACTACAGTGGTACTTATCCCTTCCAATAATATGTGTTCAGATGATGCTTGTTGTACTGTTTCTATTATATCTTTTAAAGGTTTAACACACTCCAATGTTGTTTTTTCAGATTTCTGAGGAACTTTAAAGTCAATTATATTTGAAACTTTAGTTGCATTTTTAGTATTTAATTTATCTATTTTAAGTTCATTTTCTTTATCAATAAGTACCGTAGAATTTATTATAAGTCCTACATTTTCATTTAAACTATGAATGGCATTTTCCATTTTTGGATGAGCTGATTTGAATAAATTATATTCTGGTTCTTGAACATTTACTTCGGATATTTCAATACATTTTAGGGGTTCTATTACTTGATTACCTAATTTTATTGAATATTCAAAATCATTTAATTCCTTTTCACAAATTGAAATATTTGTTTCGTTAACTTGCAGTCCTTCGTGGCTTAAAATATCTTGTTCAGCATGGCGATAAATTGGCTGAGATTGTTCTATAAGTTGAATTTCTTTTTCATTAGGAAATATTTCAGTAACCATATAACTTGCTGAATTATCTTCGAGTAAAATATTTACTGTTTTTTCTTTGTATTGTTTAATATCATCTAATGTAGATTCTGTCTCTTGTGTTATTATTTCAGATATTTCAACGCCATGAACTTCTTTTGCTTGAATAGTTTTAGCAGATTTTTCTTTTGGAAATTCTATTTTTAATTCTTCAACGGGACTTTCTACCTTTGTTTGAAATGTTTCTGCAGCATCTTGTCCTGTGATTGTAATATTACTTTTTCTCTCCATAGGCATACTTTCAATTATTAAGTTTTGCTTGGTGTCGAGTTGAACTTGTTCAGTGATTTGAATGCTCTTTACTTCTTCATACGCAAAATCAGCACGCTTCTCTGAAAGTATATTATCATCCATTAAATCACCTTCTTTTTCAAGAGGAGCTGTTTCTATTGATTCAATTGCAACTTGAGTGCTTTTAGACGATAAAGCATAAACTGATTGTGGTATAAATTCATCAAAATCACTAGTAGAACTACATACCATTGTTTCTGACGTTACCCGACATTCTTCTAAAATAATTTCTTGTCTGTCCAATGTATGTGATGGGATTTCGTTAGCTTTAAAAACTAGCTCTTTATCTTGCGTTAAAATTTCAACTACACTAATTGGAATATCCAATTCAGTATAATTTGCTTCTGCTTTTTTTGAACTCGGCATCACAAATTCCGAAAGCTTATTTTCTGAATCTGTTGATATTATTAAAGTCGTATGTAGACCATGAAATGGTTTTTGAGATATATGCGCAACACCTGTTATTGGACTATTTTCTGTTACTGTTTCCACATTTTCACAAGTCATAATGTCTTGACCCTCGAGAGGTTTAAATGGTATAATATTAGTTTCAGCTGTTTCTTCTTTAGGCACTATTGAAATAATTATGTCTTCTGGTCTGTTGTCAGAAATAATTTCTGTAACCTCTATTGCTTCATCTACAATTAACGAAGTATTTGCCGAACATGGTAATGGTTTTTTGTCGTCTATCATTAATTTTTCTTTTTCAGATATGTTGGTTTCGTACAAAATTATACTTTCAAATGTACTAGGATGATGACTAGCGTGCAATTTAGAAATTTCCGGTTGTATCAAATCTAAAGTATAATCTCCAGTAACAATTTCCGAGCGGTTAACCGTCTCAATTGGAACATATTCAGTTATAGCCTTTTTAGTTTTAAACACTTTTTGATCAAACGACAGTTTTTCTTTTTCGTAAACAGGCTGTTCTGTAATATTTACCCCAATTACTTCGTCAATTGTAATGTTTACAGTTTTTGGTTGTTTCTTCTCTTTATTTAGTAAAATATCTTCTAACTCATTTACAGATGTGACTTCTGACACAAATGCTTCATACGGTATGTGTTTTAGTATTGCCTTATTGTTTTTACATTTTTCTATACTTAATTTTTCAACAGCATCATTTGAAATTATTTCTATAGTTTCAGCCACATCGTGACCAGAAAACACTGGTACTGCCCGTACATTTTCAGGTTTACTATCCAGTGATAAACTAGATTCTGACTCATAAGCCGAAACTTCCTTTATAATAATACATTGGTCATCTACGAAATTAATGTGAGCTTTTTTTGAAGCGTGTCGATTATTGTCTTTATACGTGCTTTCTAGGTTTGTGACGCAATTTTCCGGTGTAATTTCTTCAATAACTACAGCTTGAAGAGAATGCGATGGCACACTTACGGTATTATGCAACTCTGGTTGTATTTTCAATAACAATAACTGCTCTTGTTCTGCCACAACTGTTTGTTCTACAGTTATACTTTGAATTGGGCAAAAATTTGTTTCCGGTTTAACTGATGTTGGTTGAGATGTTTCTTCTAATGGAATGTCCTTTTCTTGTACATCAATCTGAGATATTTGTTTGGCTTCTAATTCTTCAAATGTTGGTTTGGCTTCATACGATTTGTAATTCAAATTTGTTAATAAATCTGTTGAATAATCATCAGCTGTAGTTTCAGTGACAATGCATGAATTATTTTCGGTAAAACTAGTATCTGGTAATGATTCTAATACTGATTGTGATGTAAAATTGGATTCTGTCTCGTTAGGTATAATCTCAGTTACATCCAGCACTTCTAAACCAAAAACGGAGCTTTCAACTTGTTTCATTTCTGGTACGACCGGAATTTTTAAATCAGATTCTGCTTCATTAGTTTCTATAATTGACGAACTACACACTTTATTTGCATTGTTTATTGTCAGCTTTGCAGTATGGGATTGAGGTAAATAAGTATTGAATTTGTCTTCATTTTCTTCTTGATTAACTGAATTTACAATTATGCTTGACTGTACAATTATATCAGAAATTGCAAATGACTTCTCTGGTATTTGTTCTTTTTCTAATTTAGTTTCTTTTTCTTGTATGTTAGACTCACTGACTTCAATATATTTTTCGGGAATAATTGAAATATCTGCTTTATATTCAGTAGGTGGTTTTATTCGATTATACTTGTCTTCTTTTTCTGAAGATTCTACTTGGAATGCCGTAATAGCATTGTTTGATGGTACTATTAACTCTTTTGCGATTTCAGTAGGCACAATTATTTCTGGATAGTAATTTTCTGGTTGAATTTCTGAATGTGATTCACTTACAACTAATTGTTCGTTAAGTGGATATTCAACTGAAGATTTCACTGGTGTTGGTTTAAATACGTCTTGTAATTGATTTTCAGAGTGTGCTTCATTCACTTCCACAACATTAATACTCTCGTGTTCAACATAATCTTGTGTAGCTTTTTTTTTTGGTGGCATACATTTTTGTTTAATTTCACCTTCTTTTGTAGAGGCAATTAATTCTGTGACTACTTTTTGTGAGTGTGAAATTACAGTAACCTTAGCTTCCTTATTTTGTGGTTTGTACTCAGTTCCTTTACCTAGGCTTTGATTAGGATATATTTCAATAATGTTTATACTTTCTTTGGGTATAATATCTTTTATTGCCAAACATGGTATAAACTCAAACGTTTTACAAATGTCTTCAAGAGGCGATTGAGTTTCAGGGTTATCTGTTGAAAAACTTTCATTAAATTCAAGAATAGAATTTGCTTTATGTTTTTTAGTTTCTAAGGTTTCTTTTCGGTTTTCCTCCTTCTCTTCGTCTTTTGTTATTATGCTTTCCGCGGCACTTCGTGTTATTATTTTAATCTGTGCTTTTTCCGGTGCATTATTATAATCAGTTGACAACTCAACAGATTCTTGCTGAGCGATTGTTTCGTTTAAAGTTTTTGATGTTTTCAGAACAGTTGGACGAATAGCAGGATACTTTTCTACATCGAATTCGTATGTTGTTTCTTCAGGAATAATATCTTCGCCAGTGATTGATCGTTTTACTTTAATTTTTTTTACTGTTTTTGTGCTTTCTTCTTCTTCCTCATCTTTGCGGACAGTTATATCATCCATCTTCTTTTTTTGTTCTATTATTTTTTCCGTTTTGATCAGTCTATCTTCTGGTACTTCAATTATCACATTACTATTATCCGTGATTTCAGTAATTTTAACACTTCTATCATCCAATATGTTCTGTACTTGTTCATTGTCTGTGGATAAACCAAAGAAGTCATCAAATAAATATGGAAATAATTTGATATAACATCAAGTTATAAACAATCCAATAAAAAAAAAAAACAACAAAACGCAGAAGATGATAGAGATAGTCGAAGAAAATACCGAAGAAGCATCATTATAGAAATAGCATAATAAACAACAAACACAAAGACAAAAAGAGAGCATTTCATCACAATACCTTGAGCACATTTTCTTTAAAAATAATATAATGTATGTATTTATTTATTCATTACATTTTATAATCATTTTAAATTCATTATGTACCAACTATATATTATATTTAAACTTACAATATTGTTGTGATTCATAAAATATAGCCAAAGAAAATCATAAATACTTAATATGGTAAAAACGTATTTTAATATATTAAATTCTATTATGGTTTTTTTAGGAAATAGTTAGATAATAAAATATTAATATGGAATACTTTAGATCGATTTAATGATATGAGGTACTAACAAATACACGCATTTTATGTTTCCATTATTAAAATTAATGAGAAAAATACATTAAAAAACATCTTTTAATACAATAATTAGAAATGTAAAGTATACGTAGTACTGTAGTAGACACAGTACTTAGTATTTTTTGTTGTTAGCAAAATACGTTAAAAAACAATTATCCTTTTGCTCTCTTTTGTATGTTAATAACACAAATTAGGTACACTAGTTATTATGAAATAAAATGTGTTAATTTGAAATAAATTTTCAAATGAATAGTATATTTTGTATAAACACGTTATTTTGTTAAATAAATACGAATTATTTTTAGTATTAAATAAATTGCAGCTATAATAGTACAATATAATCATTCTCTTAGTTAAAAACAAAATAAGTAGACTTACCGTTAGTATAATTAGGATTTATATATCACCAATTATCATTAATCAAAATACTGTCATAAAGTAGCATTAAAATAAGCTGCATTTATATTTAATGATAAAAGCTATTTAAAATCATTTAAATAGTTGACTTAAGCTGAAATATTATTGAAGCTGATGTACAATATTAATAATAGGTGTACATTATAACATATTGTGTATATTATATATTATGGTGTATAACATGATTTATACAATGGAACAAACAATTTTTTTTTTAAATATGTAATTTTTAACTTTTGTGTTCCAATTAATAATATTGAAATGTTATAACAATAAAATACATACCGATTGACAAAGTCTCTTCGCTCGTTTTAACTAAATTCTTTGTAGATCGCGTTTTCTTTTTAACTTCTAAAAAGAAAACAAACATAATATTACAAAATAAATTAAAATAAATTAAATAATATAAAAATAGTATAATATGATAAATATTTATATATAGTGGTAATATATAAATTTAAATTTAATATAACTTTATATATAGTGGTAATATATAAATTTAAATTTAATATAACTACTATTTTTTTGGATAAATACGAATTTCAGAAATGATTTAACTAAAAAATAAGAAACATGTTTAGAATTAATATTTTTATTGTATCTGGTAAAATGCTACGCCATAAACATCGATTTAAAAAATATATATTATTAAATGTACCATTGACTAATATGTTTACAGACTCGCTGATATCAGCTGTATCGGTGATCGTATCGTCTGTAGTCATTTGAGATGCGTGCTCAAAATCCCAGGTGCTGGTTTGGAAGTCTTCTGGCGTCAAGTAGGTAATGATCTCTTCCAGTGTGCTATGTTTCAACTCGATCATTGTCATAAATGCCTTAAACACTTCGTTGACGGTTTCAGGTATGGTTGATTCTTTGGTGAAAACGTCAGCCACCAAAGATGTGTATCCTTCACGTTCGATGAGATGCACCATTGCTGACTGAGCGGGCGCGGTCCTCAATGCAGGGAACTGACCCGATGTGTATTCTTCGAACACCTAGCACAGGAAAACACGCCATATATAAATTCAATAAATTAAAGTAAAAGTTAAAATTAAAAATAATAGTTTAATTTATATGTTATATGTATATTCAAACATTGAGCTGAAAATAGTATTAAGACGTACTTAGGATAACATTATAAATAGGAACATCATTTAAAATATTTTTATTTAATTTCTTGTTTTATACAAAATCATTTAAGTTTAAAATATTAATTTAGAAATATGCAGAAAATACTTTTATTAAATTAAAAGCCATTGTATGTAACTGCAAAAATAAGTAACTCGTCGCGCAACTTACAAAAAAAACTAAATCAACATAATTAACTTAATCGAAAATCATTTCAACTGTTTAACATGATTTCAATGTTTTACTAATGATCAGACCAGTGTACCTACAACTTGTATTGTTACAATCGGTGGAGAACGATTCCGCAAATTTTGCGGAATCGTGTTGATTTTAATAGCCACTGATATACATACACGACTCCGCAAATTTAATATATTATATATACCTATGCACGATTCCGCATAATTTTAAATGCAACGTTGCCATTACGAAAACAAAATCTATATTATTGTAAGAGTCTTTTAAAAAAAAATATACTAACGGAATGTAGAATCCACTTTTTAACCCGTGTAGGTATTGTGTATAGCTGCATAAAATATTTAGGGCAATACTCAAATGTACCATCACCGAATAATTTGGTACAATTTTTTATTAAAAATGAAATATTATTAGCCGTTGTTATACAAACAAATTGTTCATTTGGTGGAGCGTGAATAAATCGTTAGTTTTTGTACATAAAGCTATTGTCTAATTGTAAATTTCTTAGCTGTTCTAAAGCTTCGTTTAGCGATTTGGGTAGCGTGGACATTATTTTTCGGCGTTTATCGTACATAGCCTTTCTTACCAATGTAATATCTGAACATTTAATAGCCAATTGAGTTTTAAGTAATTCTGTTCTAATAATTTTTACTGGCCTGCATGAAATAGATTCTTCTGCCTTTCGTTTGCAGTTTTCTCTCAAAACTTGCCTATCTAATTTTGGTTGAGGATCTGCATCATGGCTATGGCTGCCAGAGACGTCGCAAACATGTATCTTTTCAGGCGTAGAAAAAATGATCGCCGTACAATTTTTATTAGTTGAACACCTCCATTTCGGAGCACCGTCTTTTTTTCGATAACCAACAAATCTGTGTTTATATAAATTTACTAAAGCTAACTCTTTCCCTCGTTCGGAAGTAATTAACTCAATACGCGAACCGATCATTTTTTTTCAAAAGAATTATTTAACGTTGTCAAATTGGAAATATGTCACTGACTAAATTGATTTCACCTGTAAATGTTAGGATTTGGGAAAATATTGGAAATAATTGTATATTATATTTTTATATATAATACTTGTAGGCTGTAGCTATAGGTCTATATTGTGTAACATAATTGGCATTTATCTAATACTTTATCTGCAGAATATAAATGATGGACTTTTAACAATATTGGTATTTGATAATACTGATGTCATACAATCTACAATCTTATAAACGACGACGACGACATGAACAAACTCATATACGTTCAATTCGTTATGTTACACGTTCTATCGAAATATTCGTTATATCGTTATTTCATTATACGAGTACACTAGAGCGATTTTGACGCGCTGTGAAAACGCGCGTGTATCGCCCCCGAGTACCACGCGTCGTTTTAACGCGCGTACCGGGCGCCACCGTCGTATGCGTACCGCGCGCCAAAATCACTCTCGAGTGCGGCTCGGCCCTTACAATAATATAGATTTTGTTTGCGGAGTCGTGTATGTATATCAGTGGCTATTGAAATCAACACGATTCCGCAGACTTTGCGGAATCGTGTCATAGCCGTTATAATACGTAGACATTGCGATTTGCAATTACCTGTTCCGTGGATATGCCGTGTCGGGTGAGTATATCGATGGTGGCCAATTCCCGTAATGGCCATTCGGCCGGTCCAAACTCGGCCAGTTCGACTTGATCCAACACTTGGTCAACTTCATGGACTACCGTGGGCTTCCGGACCTTGAGTGCCGTGAACAGCCCCGGTTCTTCGGACGGTTTTGGGCGAACATGTTCGGGTCCGCGAACTTCCTTGACAGTCTCGTCCGAAACCGTTTCTGACGTAGACAACGGTTCGTGTTCCGGTAACGATGGTTTTTCCTCTACCTGCGAACATGACATTTGACATACCTATAATTATAACATTTTTGAAATTATCGCCAAATTGCACTGTTCGTGCAATAACTAACAGTTGAGGACTGAGGTTCATATAGTTGGATTAAACTAACTCTGTGTATGACTGAACTTTATAACTAACTGTATTTATGACCGCATTTTAGGTGGCTCTCATTTCATCAATTTTGAACTGAAAAGCCACGGTTCCAGATGAGTCAAAACGACTTAATAGGAAATATATACAACTCTGTAGGGTATCTAAAATAGGAGTTAATATTTCATCAAATTCTATTTGTATTGCACACATATACGTACTGGGAGGGTTAAACATAATAAATGTCCTAATTCAATGAATATTTATAATCCAATATAACTGCAATAGCAGAGAAATTTAGTGTTCCGTAATTCCTAAATTGATTAACAAACAGTTTATATACCTAATTTATAAATTTATGAATAAATCTAATTTATAAAAATGTGGGAAAGTGGGTACCTACCGCTTAGTGTCTTGTGGAACACTGTAATAGATATGTTAATTTTAATTCGACAATATAAATCATTGTACACGAAAATCGATTTTGAGTAAAATCGTCTGTTAGCCTTGTTACTAAGTATATTTTATGATATCATTGTTATTATCAAGTAATTTATTTTCTATTAGAATTCATTTTCGCCAAAAACATAGCATTTGAAAACGTATCATTGTGTGTATAAAATATAATAATATACTTTGAAAGTATCCGGTACCCATGTCTAACGTTTTAAATTACAAAAAAAACTAAAATTGTTAGTTTTTGTTTAAAAATCTAATTTTGCCCGAATTTGAACTGAAAAAATTATTAAAAAACAATGGTTTATTTATTTTTCAGATTTTGTGGTTAAAGAATGAACTTTTTATAAGAAATCGTAATTTAAATTTTTAATCAATAACTATAAAACTTGGAACATTTTATACACTTTTAACTACAAAATAATTTGCTAATTTTCTTGATTTTGATTAACGTGGTTAACATTAAAACTTTAAATGATTATACAAATCTTGGCAATGTATCTTTAAAATACTTTAAATTCATTTAAAACAACTTATGAGGGAACCTTGTATAAAATGTCCAAGTTTTTTGATCGAGTGATAAATTATTTATCGTCAATAATTGGAAAATGATTTCTTATGGCTATAAAGTATAAATATCTCAAAAAGAGTAAAAAAATATATAAAATTATATCATGTAGAGACATTTCTCTGTCAAAATTTAAATTATCTACGATTATTAGTTTTTGAATTACACCTAAAAAACAAAATCAATTTTGTCAAAAAATGGTTTAGAGTTAATATTCCCATTTTTTCTTAGTTATTTTTTTTGTTTTTCCGACGTATTTGAAAACTACTTGGAATATCTTAATTTTGACCACCCAAAGTATCAAGTACCTACCTACAATCACTGTCCTACCAGAAAAGATGCTGAAGTAGAAATTTGATATTGATTTATAATTTTTTTGTTTATATTATATAGGGTTCCTATATATTGGTTACCTATATTAAATAATAAGCTAGGTATTATGGTTGGTTTCTGCATAGTGTTATATTTTGTCATTTATGATTATAACATATAGATATAGACTATTTAATATAAATATAGAATTGAGTACAGCTATTATATATTAATTAGAGGCAAAGTTGAGGATTATATAATAAAAAATACTATTTTAATAGAATATTTTGACAGAAAACTATTGAGAATATGGAACAAAACGGAAACGATAGATAGATCGATTCGAATTGATAGTTTTGAGGTCCCGGACGACCAGTAAGAGTACTAGAATAAAAGTCACGGGTAACAGCTATAGTATAATAAAATAAGAAATAATATATTATAATATATAAAAAGCAAAAATATTTGCTGAAACTTATAGAATCATTAAAATATACTCAACCGATTTTGATGATTCAAGGAAAATGTATAAAACAGTTTGAATCAGTTATTTAAGTGTGGCTTAATTTATATTAATAATACTAAAATAATATCATATTCATTAATTGTTGGATCACGTATGAAAAAAAATTACTTATGACCATCGCATAATGAATGCCCATCTCAGATTCATTTATTCCCGGACGACATCGTAATACAATTATACAGCTGTAGTATGAATATATATTTAATATTTCTTCATTATATAGTCATATGGGTATAATTAATAGAAAGTTAAGATCCTATAAAAAAAAATTTACCCATGATAAGGTAAATATTGAACGATTAATCTAGAAGATCCTAGAGATCGAAAATCGAATTCAGGAAGGTACTTGATAATAATAAAAGCATAAAACCTAAAAAATATTATTCGTAATAGATCTCACTTAAATAAAAAATAAAAATAAATATTGATTCTAGATTACACCCTCTGTAGATTATAATCTACCGTGATTATACCTAATTTATAAGGTATTACTTATTCGATAGGTACTGAAATTAACAGTATAAAAATTGTATTGATTCAATAAAAAAAATGTTATAATTACCATTTTTGAAGTAGTAATACGAAGCGATTCTTTTGTTTCCGTCTCATCAAATGATCTATAATATTTATTATATTATAAATTATAGGTATTTCATGTTTAACTTATTTTAATACTTTCAATACTTACTCAGTTTCTTTTTTATGTTTCTTCTTTGTAGTCTTCTTTTTTGTCTTTTTCGTCTTCTTTACTTCTTCAACTTCTTTTTCTTCTACTTCATCTTCGGTAGCTGTGAACGGTTCGTCCCCGTGTTCTATGTTTAATTATAAATTAAATTAAATTATTATATTCCTTAATGTTTTTTTTTAATCATTATTACTTTTAACATAAAGTTTTGATTTATTTTTAGCTTCTCCTAAATTACTGTTTGCTTTGCAAATATAGACGCCTTCATCTTCCTTTGTTGCTCTTTTAATAGTTAATGTAGTTTTGTTGTCAGTGATTTTAACTTGAACATTAGGCGAGTTTCTGACAATTTTATCATCGTGATACCATATAATCACTAAAATCAAAATAAGCCATAAGAATTTGTCTTATATATTATGACAGGACTATGTAATCAAACCGGGAGTAGGATTTCCTGAAAATTGACATTCGAACACAATAGTTTCGTTTTCAACGGCTCTCTCGTCTTTTAATTCATTTACAAAGCTTGGTAGACTTTGGAAAGCTGTAACAGAAATTATAAATAATAAATAATACAAATATTGAACTTTATTTATTCTAATTTCTGTTATATTTAACATTTTTTATGGAGCTTACCATCTTCTTGTAAGTCGATGTAGAATATAAAATTATCTGGACAAGGATATTAATATGATCTATGTTAAAAACAACATTTAAGAGAATAAAATATTAATTTATTATTGATTTATGACAAAACAAGCAAAATCGGATTTGTCAAAGACTATGGTGTTAGGTAAAATAAATCGCTGTTTATCCATAATAAATTTTAGATTCTGACCAGTGCGATGAATTTATTGATTTTACAAAGATATTTTTTTGTGTTTTTTGTATACTCAATCTATAGATGAAAAAATTATTGGATTTTAAATTTTAATTAATTATCTGGTAGGAAAGTGAATCTATTTAGTACTTTTGGGACATCAAAATCAAAAATTTTCAGACACTAAAAATTAGTTATAGAAATACATTGTTTTCATAATTTATTTTAAAGTACTATAATATTTAATAATTGTAATATCGTATACTTAATACAACATACTATATATTAAATAAATGTTAATAACTTTTGATACAATCATTGATTTTTGAAAGAATCATTCAGTATCTATATACAAAAAATACGTTTAAATTAAAACTGCGTTTGATTGGATTTGTATTATGATTTCACAAAATAAAATGCAAATGGTAATATTTGTTATCATCTTATATACCTTGATATACCTATACCATAGTATAAATTATAAGGAATCAAGTATTATTGTTTTCATTTTTATATGGATAATATTTAAATTATTATTTATACTATCGATAATATATTATCATAAATCACATTTAAAAATGGGGTTTTCGATAATCACTCTACTGTACAGTAGGTGTAGAGTGTCGGTACTTAGTCATAGTGTAAGTCACTGTAATGTATGTGCTAAAATTAAATTCAATATTAAATCATTGCATACGAAAAACGATCACTATATTCTAAGTATACCTATTTGGTAAAAATTTGAAACTCAAATACTTATAAAAATAAAATCCTGCCTTGTATTTTTAATCATTTTAAATAGCTTTAAAAATAACTTATGAGGGATTTTGAATTAAGTATTTTAACTTTTTGATAGAGCAAAAAATATCAATATCGATATTGATAGAAAACAATAAAAGAAAACTTCAAATGTCTATAAATAACTCAAAAAGAGTCAAACATTTTATAAAAAAGCGGGTACGTGGATATCACTCTGATGTACAGTGGGTTACAAGTGAGTCACTGCTTAATGGTTTGTGTTAAATTTGAATTCAATAATATCATATCATATTGTATACGAAAAACAATTCTGAGCGGAAGCGGTTTGTCAGTCTGGATATTTTATGTTGTTATAATATTTTATTATAGCCTGTAAGTTGAATTAATATTATAAATTACAACAAAATAACTAAAATCGTTATTTTTGTTTCATTTCTATAGTGATAAACAAAGCGTTAAAAATTAAAATCCCATTTTTAGCGGTTTTTTTGTAATTTTACGGTGATTTTTCCCTTTGTATTAAATAACTAATGAGAAAATCAAAAAATGTACCCTTTAAACTACCATCTTGATCAAATTTGCTAAAATATATAAGATACAATATATTGAAAATTTGAATCGAAGCACTCCTTCTGGTAGACATTTTGTATGCAAGATAAAAAAAAAATAAACACCATTGTGTTCCCTCTCTACGCTCAGAATCTAAAATTACAAGTTTTTGAGTTACACAAAAAAAGACACTCATCATCGAAAAATCAATAGATTCATTGCTTCAGCTCAGAATGTAAAATTTGTTGATTTTATTATATTTATCTAATCTTAGTAAAACAAGTGATTCCGTTGCCAATTAAGTTAAGTAGATAAGCTCAATAATTTTTGTATTATGTTTTTTTTATGCAGAATAGTTTAAATACATACAAGATTTAAACAACTCTTAAATGGTTATTTTTTGGGAGGAGGGGATGAAATCCATTTTAGCCACAACTGGGAATTACACTGTAAGTAATATTATAATATTTAGTTTTTACAACTATTACACTACTGCAGTACATGTACTTAGATATTTGTTTAAGGTTTTAAGAAGGTTAAGAAATTCGAATAATATTGTTCTTTATTTAAAATGTACCTATTGATTTAAAATATTTTATGTACCTAAATGTTACTGTAGGCTTCACATCATATAAGATCCACACACAATCACTACCTTGTCATAAATGTGTTCAACTTTGCTTATAACATTATTTATTGGTTTTTAATAATAAATGTATTTTGATAAATAACTATTAGTCCGTAATATTGCATCATATATACCGCTATTATATAAAATAAAATTTTAATCGACTACAATATTATTCGTTCCAACTGAATTATGCCTACCTGGTGCTATTCCAAGTATTAGATAAGAAGATTGGAAGTGACGGTTTATGGTTTATAACTCATACCTACTCAAAAGTCAAAAACAATAAAAAGTCAGACAAGTTTTTATTCCAACCGTACCAATTGATGTGTCAATACTCAATAAAATTGTCAAGTGATATTAAATCTGAATACAGTTTTAAATATGTCGTTAAATCTAATTGAGATGGTTTTTACGCCACTTTTTTTTTTGAAGTTTTGATTTAAATTCTTCGAAAAATTAAAACTATACATTTTAGGGTCTGAGATGAATGTATTGATTTTACAATGATGTGTGTGTGTTTTTTGAAGTGTCTGAAACACGTTAAATACCTAGTCAAAATAATGCTTTGATTTTCAACTTCAGTATTTTTTCTAATGTGAATTTAATATTTGCATTCGAGATCAAAATTGAAAATTCCTAGAAGTGTTCAAAACCACCGGGAAAAACAAAAAAAAATGAAGGAAAAATCCGGTATTTTTACGTAAAACTGATTTTTGACAAAATAAATATTGGTTTTTGGTGTACCTCTAAAAAATATTAACTTAGATACTTGAAATTTACGCCAAATTTTTATTTTATCATATATACTTGATAATATTTTCAAAATATTTTGACTCATTTTGTTACTGTTTACGGATATTTAAATTTTTTTTTTTCTTTAAATGTCAATACAATTTTATTCATTGAGTCAAAAAGCTTGAAAATGTAATACCACTATACCAGGTTTCTCTCACATTGTTAACAATATAAGTTTTAAAGTATTATTAGAGTACAATACAAGTTGGTATTGTATATAATTATTTACATCATTAAATTTTCAAATGCAAATTTTTCAGCGTAATGCCTATTAGTAAAGTAAATTACTTCAATCACAATGGTATAATAAAATATAAATACCTACTTAGTAATATTATAGGCTATTAGTCTGACAGATTGTCTTTCCTCGGAATCGTTTTTCGTGTACAATCATTGTAAATCAGTGAATTCAAATTTAACACATTCATTACAGTGACTCTCTAGACACCTAATGTACAGTGACCGTTACCCACTAACCGGTGTATACTTTTGTCATTAAAAATTTTTGAGGGAAATTGAAATATAAAAAAAGGAGGAAGAATATCTTAGGTAGACTTTACGACAAATTCAAACTGGATTTCAGAATTCATATTGCTTTATTATAGGAGTAATCGGTAAGTTTCATTTGACACGTGTTAGAGAAATACGGAAAACCATTTTCTCACCTTCGATTTAAAAGCCACTTATTAACGGGAAAATTAGTAATTTATTGTAAAATGATTCTTGACTATGTTAATATATTAATTATTGTCAGAATTAAAAAATATAGTAACGTGGCGTTTTGGATAGGCAATTTAGCTACACCACTGTTGATATAATATATCTTTTTCTGCCCCGTGTCACTATTTATGCTGTAGTAAGTAAGAAACTAGAATTTATTAATTTGAATTTTCTAAATATAGAAAATAACATCAAAATCAAACGGTCACTGCAAAAAATGCCTAAAAAGAGAAATTACTAGAGTAAATTTGGCTGAATATAAAATTTGAATATACCTATTAACAAATTATTGAACTAATTAATAAATGTTGTTGTTAAAAACGAAATACTATCAAATATAGTTATCTAGACTAAATTCAAACGTTAAAAATGCCATTCTTTTATTATCTATATAAGTATAATAAAACGTTATAAAAATTATAATTATAGTTATATTATTAAATGTATTATTAACTGTATCACCCTGTAGATACCCTACCACTACCTGATTTCTAAACATATTTCATATTTATCTTGAGTTTTTTTCTAATATGTACCTATACTTGAAATCGATTTCGGTTATCAAAGTGTAAATATGTATTGATAATACCTAATAATATTGGAAAGTTATTTATTTCTAATATTAGCCTTTTTTATATCTGAATATTTGTATACCTGAACATTTTAACTTATACGTTTTGGTTGTGACTAGATACTATTTTTACCGTATAGGTATAATTAAAGATTAAATGTAGGTACCAGTAGTTACTGATTACTTTCTATTTCAAATAATTGAATAATATTGTAACGAAGTCTATACCTAATTTTTTCTATATAAAGCCAACTTCATTAATTAAAGTTTTGAACACACCATGCATTTATTTGGAATAGAGTTCTGATTGTTGTATCAATTGATCAAACATTAAAATTTCATTCAGGATAAAAAACAAAATGGTTAAAAAAAACAACACAGGCACAAACAATAAAATTAATATTATTTCATACAATTAAAAACAAAATAAAATAAGAAAACACACAAAATATAATAACACAAACAGATCAATTTAAGGCGTTTCGTTTAGTCCGGTTTCCAAAATAGGTAAATATAAAAGATCGACGATTCACAAACTTTATCTATGGTTAATATAAAATTATTACAGACATACGCCGCCGATTCATCTTTACTTGATCTTTCTAGATCATCGATAAATAAGTAAGTCAATGCCATAAAATGTCGAAAAATGAAACCTTGCAATTACAATGTATATTATGTTATAATTGGTTAGTTGGCTCTCATAAACTAACACACATGTTATGGCAAGTATACAAACCGTTTCCGCGGCCATGACAACAACAAAAATAATCAGATCGGTAATATTATAATATTATAAAAAATCGACGGTTTCAGTTATTTTATCGGTTTTTCGTCAACAAACGCTGCGTGCAGCCCACCGTCAGTGGACATGCACTGGCTCTCCAGCAACAGGAACTCCTGGAGCTCATCTTGGCTATCAGCTGTGTGCAGCTGGAAGAACATTTCCGGGTCAATTTCACGAGGCTCCAGAGGGTGGCCAGTGTACTTGCGGCGGTTATACATGGCCACCGATTCGTCGGCATGCGTCCTCGGATAAGTCTGGCTGCGGCCGGTCGGGTCTTCTGTCTCCGCCGCTGAAGAGGACGACACCTCTTGGCAGGACAGAGACCGAACCCGATCCGAACCACCGTCCGATGAAGTGGGTTCACTGTGCTCTTGTATGGGGCTCAAGTAGAACGCGCTGTTGACATCGTAATCGGCAAAGTACGTACCGTATCGGACGACCGTATCGTCTCCGTCGTTTTCATCGGGCCGGGTTTCGTGACTGTACACACAACAAGCGTCTAAACTATCAGAGGTGCATTTACCTTGTAATTGTTCCCGCAACTCTTCCATCTGGGTCACCCACGACGGCTTCCTGTAGGCTTTCGTCCCTTTAATACCTAAAGAACACGGGTACGTCATTATTATTTTTTTTTTATAAACAATATCAAGTTAAATTAGCATTTGGAGGGCGTCACTTCATGGTGGGTTACGTATATATTGTATGGGTGTGTGTATGTGTGAGAGTGCAAGATAATAATTAACATTAAATTAATCGATAGGAAAGATGGCGAAGAGAACGTCGGTTGAAACTGAAAAACAAAACAAACTATTTATATAAGAGTACACACATGTCCAAAGAACACGCCTTATCGAAAACTATGTGTCTCAAAATATCCGGAATTACCTGGGATTATTAAAGTCCTAGTTGTGGCCGTCCCGTAATTGTTCGTGGCCTCACACGTTATTTCACGAACGCTCTCCGTTGGCCTTTTCTTGACCGTCAACACAGATACTCCTTCGTCCTGTTCTTCAATTTCAAATTCATCGCTGGGCGTTATTTCCTTTCCGTTCTCGTACCATTGGATCTCGGGCTTCGGAGTGCCCTTTACTCTTACGACGAGGCGTATTATGGTTTCCTCCTCTTCCTCCTCCTCCTCCCATATTGTTTCGGTTTGCAATTCTGTTTCGAAATACGGTGCTTTCCCGACTACCGCTTCTTCTGGTACTATACTCTCCTCTACATCATCTTCGTCTACAGAGAACACAACATTTGAAAAACACAGTTTTGTAATGCTTACGTATAAATACTAATATTAGTAGTACTATTCAATTATTTTACCTTCGATCAATACTGTAGTGGACGTTTTCGCTTCTCCGCGATTATTAGTGACCACAACTTCATAACGTCCAGTGGTTTTCTTAGTGATCTTTTTTATAATTATCACGGTCGTGGTCTCCGTTATAGTTATGGTGCGCATGAACGTTTTCTTATCGGTTATATCTTTGCCGTTGTGGAACCACCTTACTTTTAACTCGGGAGTTCCTCTGAAATGCACGTCTAACGTCACGCACGAATCTTTTTTGGCCATTACTGGTTCCAAAGGTTTCGTTATAGATGGCGACTCCTCTAACGGTTTAGGTATTTCTCGAACGACGTCTTCTGTGTAATACAAAATATGTTATCAGGTTAATACATGTTGTTTAAAAGAAAATGAATCGTTTGCACTAATTGATTTAAATATGTATTATAAGCAGTTATTGGTTTTTTTTTTAAAACTTTAAACAAATCATTAAAATTAAAAGTGTATATTTTGTATTATGATTACAACGCATCATCATTTTTGGGATACTTATTTTCTTAAGATAAACAGCCTGAACATTATTTTCAAAGTAAATAGTGAAATGTGGAAATGAGGAATGATTCAAGGTTCCGTGCTTATTCATTTTAGATTTACAACAAAAAAATAAATCTCGGTTTGATTATGTAAAAAATGAAAATGACCAGTGCTTTTAAAAATAATTTGGTAAAACAAAATAACTATTCCTGAAAACGAGAATAATTAAAAACCCCAGTATAATCGATTTATTTTAGATTCTGAGTGGAACGATGAATGTATTGATTTTACAATGATGTGTTTTTTTTTTTTTTTAATTTTCAATTTTTTTAATTTTTTTTTTGTGTCTGTCATCACGTTTTAGGACAGTAAAAGTGCTTGGATTTTCTTCAACAGTAGCTTTTCTGATAGGAAAGTGAATCTAGTTGGTACTTTGGGGGGTCAAAAGTAAAAATAGTAGTTTTCAAGCAGTGTGAAAAACAAAATAAAAATTAAGGAAAAACGGGAATTTTTCCACTAAAATCTGTTTTTGAAAAAATCGATTTTGGTTTTTGGTGCAACTCTTAAACAAATGACCGTAGGTACATGAAATTTTGACTGAATGTTTGTATTAGCAAAACATAACAGTATCGCATTATTATTACCTATAATCAGATTGGCTCTGCACTGTGCCACTCCGAAATCGTTGACTGCTTTCACGGTGTAATCGTTTACGTCCAAGCCTGTAGCATTACAAATCGTGAGCTTCGACTCACCCGTCTCCGGTGTATAAGATACGACATGACTGTCGTCTGGCACGATTTGTTCGTCGCCACGACACCATACGATGGTTGGCATTGGTGTTCCGGTTACCACGCAACGTAGTTCTACAGTTTCGGTTGGTTTGGCGGCTTTGGGTTTGATCGGGACGACAAATGCTGGAGCAATTCCAGTGTCATATTTTTCTGTAAATACAATATCATCAAAGATTCTTCTGATAACGAGTGAATATATAAGACTTCAAGAAATTGTAAAAGAAAATAATAAAGTTATTCATATATAATATATTAAACAAGAAGTAGCATATAATACAATAAATATTTTTCCTCTGCAAAGACACACAAATATGTTTTTGTGTACAGTACAGTGGATAAATAACTTGTAGCATATGCTATAAATCTTGTCGGGAATTTATTTAATTAATTTTTTTTTTTTACTATTGATTTGCGTTTCTGTGACAATAAACAAAGCCAAGCAATTGGTTAAAAAAAAAAGTTGTCCTCTGCCATTATTTTTATTATGAAGTAATTAATTTTACATTATAAATATACACATTGCATTTTGAAACGTCATTGTGTACATAAAATATAATAATATATTTTAAAAGTATCAGGTAACCACGAATAGTGTATTTAAATTCCCAAAATATACCTAAAATCATTTTTCTTGGTATTAATAAGTAATTTTTCGAATTCGAACTTAGAATAATAATTTATAATAATTGAATAATAATTTGAATTAAAATAATAATTTAAAAAAACTCTTTAAACATTTTTTAGATTTTTGGTTACAGAATTAACTACATAATTGAAAATCTTGTTTTACATTTTCAATCCTTTTGAATCATTTAAATTCTAAATTTGATAAATTTTGAAAACATTTGAACTATAATAATTTACTATAAAAATCTTGCCTATGTATTTTTAATATTTTTAATAATATGTGAGGAGCTTTGTATTACATTTTCAAGTGTTTTGACCCAACGAAAAAATTGTATTAACATTTAAAGTAAAAATAACTTTAAAAATTAAAAATATCCGTTAACAGCTCAAAATATTTTGAAAATATTATTAAATATATAAAATGATAGAATAAACATTTGGTGAAAATGTCAAGTATAAAGGTTATTTGTTTTTAAATTACAACTAAAAAAGAAAATCATACCATGAGAAATCGAGTGAATATCCAGTGTTATAAAAATTTAAACTTCAAACGTTCATAAAAATTTAATTTGACTTTCATGTAGACATTTTTTTTTTTTTGGTAAACATAGGCAAATTTATGAGGAATCTTATTTCTAATTCAAAATAATTTGCACATTTTCGTGATTTCTACTATTTTGTCAAAATTTGAACTTTAAATGCTTATAAAAAAATTGTGACTACCTATATACTGCATTTAAATTGTTTTCAACTGTGGTTGTAACTATATATTAGGAGCCTTTTATTAAATTTTCAATTTAAGGGTTGTTTATGACTTCCATATTTATTCTTTTAGATGTGCACATGCAGATTATTTAAGGTTACTAAACATCCTAACCCTAATATTAATTAAATATAATATAGTATTTCAATTTATTTACTATTTATTATGAATATGATTATTTTTCAAACCCGAAATAGAGATTTCATAATTTTCAATACTGATAATAGATAATGATAAACATTTGATCGATATACACACTATATGGAATTTAAAAAAAAAACAAAAGCATGCCGATGTTAACTATTATTTTATAAATTACTTAAATAATTTTATTTGAAAAACAATGGTAAATACCTAATCATAACAATACTAACCTAAAACCAAATTAGCTCTGCAAATAGCTCTTCCAAATTTGTTTATGGCTTCTACCGAATAATGCGCTTCATCGACTGTTGTTGGTTTTTCAATTGTTAATGTGGATTCTCCAGTTTCTGGAATAAACTGGATAGTGTGCATGTCGTCCGAAACAATTTCGTCCTTTCCACGACACCAAACAACAGTTGGCATAGGATTACCAGTCACCAAACACCGTAAAACAGTTGTTTGGTCTGGTTTTGCTAGTACAGGCTTTATAGGCTCAACAAAGCTCGGGGCTACACCAAAAACATCTTCTTCTAAAAACATTGAATTCATAATCCATTGTATTAATATTATAAAATCATTAATTTACATTTTATAGTGTATAATATAATTGTTTAACGATGTTACTTACGTATAATTACATTTGCCCTGCATTGAGCTCTGCCATATTTATTGGTTGCCTTCACAGTGTATGTGTTCTGATCAACTTCTGTGGCTTTTGAAATAACCAGTTTCGATTCACCCGTCTCTGGTATAAACGTTATTGAATGAGTGGAGTCTGGAATTATTTCTACATCGCCTCTAAGCCAAACGACAGTAGGTGTAGGTATTCCTCTAACCAAACAATTTAACTCTGTGGCCTCGTTAGCTTTAGCGATTTTTGGTTTTATCGGTTCTAAGAATATTGGTGCTTCACCCGATTCATCTTTTTCTAATGGGAGGAAATTTTAGTTAATTAATAGAATTTATAACATATTTTATAATGTACTCACGTATAATTAGATTTGCCCGACATTGTGCTTGGCCGTATTTATTCACTGCGTTCACGGTATAAATAGTTTCATCGATTTCAGTCGGGTTTAAAATTGTTAAGATCGATTCTCCAGTTTCCTGGTGGTATGTGACCAAGTGACATTCATCGGGAATTATTTCGTCGTTGCCACGACACCAAATTACTAACGGTTTTGGTGTTCCTCTTACGAAACATTTAAGTTCAGTTATTTCATTTGCTTTGGCAATTTTCGGTTTTACTGGTTGTACGAAGGTCGGTGCCTCTCCCAGTTCATCTTTTTCTAATTAAATTTAAAAATTAATTAACTGCATAAATATAATATTATATATAACGTTACTTACGAACTATCAAATTTGCTCTACACTCAGCTCTTCCAAATTTATTAATTGCGTTCACTGTATACGTTGACTCATCAATATCATCAGGGCGCACTATAATAAGTTTGGACACTCCTGTTTCAGGAATGTAAATTAGCATATGACTTTCATCTGGTATGATTTCTTCATCATCACGGCACCATACAACTGATGGCGATGGAACACCTTTGACTAAGCATGTGAGTTCAGTTGTTTCATTAGCTTTCACAACCTTCGGTTTCAACCGTTCCACAAACTTGGGCGCTTCTCCATATTCTTCTTTTTCTGAAAATTAAAAATGTAATAATTTATTTTAAATTGAGTTTCAGTTAATATTATATATAATATATTACCAAATGTAATATGTGCCATGCATTCAGATTTCCCGTGAATATTCACCGCTCTAGCAAGATACGTAGATCGGTCTACTTCCATAGGATTTACTAATGTTAATATGGCTTCACCCGTTTTGGAATCAAATGAAGTTCTATATTCGTCATCGTCCGAAATTATTTCTTCATTTTCACGACACCAAATAATTTCAGGTATAGGAATTCCTTTCACAATACATCTCAATTCTATAGACTTTTTCCCCCTGACTTTCCTAGGTTTAATAGGTTCCACAAAAGTTGGAGCTTCGCCAATTTCTTCAGAATCTAAAAAATTTTAAAAATATATTAGCGAATTAAAATAGAAATAAATCTATTCTAATAACATATTAATTTTAAATCAGTTTCATAAGCATAACAAACAATAATATGGGAAACGATTAAAATAATTAGCGCTTATTATATGTATTTAAAATATGAATCACATAATATGTACAAATTTAGATAAACAACATCACACAAAAAAATGTTAAACCACTCAGGGACATCACTGACACTCTAATTCTACCTAACACCACCAGAAGTGCAGTACAAGTTGAAATTCCAGCTGCATTTATAGCTTGGCAAACATAAACGCCCGCCTGTTCCTCTGTAGGCTTAGGAATCCTCAAAGTAGATGTATTGTCGTATACAATTATTTCGTAAACATCAGTTGTTTGTAGTTCACGATCGTCTCGGTACCATTTAACTTCAGGTGTAGGGATTCCCCCCACAGAGCATGTAAAAGCAGTAGGCTTTTCGTGTTCCGCTACTAATGGTTGCACTTTTTCAATAAAATAGGGTGCTACAATTTCACTCTCAATTGCTTTATTTTCAGGTTTCTCTTCACTTCTTTTTATACTCACTATTTCAAGATCCTGCAAAGGGCTATCAACGCTTATAGATTTCGGTGAAGGTGATTTTTTGGACTTGGATTGTATGTCAATTTTAGGGAAATCACTAGTAAAAGGCTTAGGATTTCCTAATTCATCATTATCAGTTTTCTTATTATCTAAAGGTTTTTTTATGGGGATAGGTTTTAATTTTATTTCTTCAGGTATTTCTGGTTCTGGTATCCCTTGTTTATACTTGAGATTAATATCTTTTTCTTCATCCACTGGTACAGGCCTCGGTTTTCCAAGTAATATTTTGTTATCAGGAATAGGCTCTTCTTCTTTCTTTATTTTTTTTCTGATATATTTAGGTTTTTTAATTGGTAATTCTACGTCTGGCAAACTTTCATTACCAAACGGTATTGGCTCAGATATTTCAGGACTTATGCCCACTGTTATAGGTTTGAATGGTTCTAATGTAAAATCTATGTCTTCAGATGGTTTTGAATCTGGTTCAGGTTTAAAATGTGGTTTTTCAATTGCCTTTGGCATTTCCACTTTTTCTTCCACTGGTTTTTGGGGAACTTTTTTTAATACAACTTTTTCTTGATCGTCATTCTGAATAGGTATTTTTCCTTTTCCAATTATTAACTTCTTCGGGGTTTCTTCGTCTGGAATTATTTTATCAACTGATTGTTTTCTTAAAGATGGTTTTCTCTCAGGTGTTTTCTTTTTGTCATAATGAAAATCGGTTGGTTCAAACTTCTCGAGAAC
>WHPZ01587432.1:54278-152992 GCA_016617965.1 Macrosiphum rosae | reverse complement strand
TATAAGGAATCTTGTATTACATTTTCAAATCTTAGATTTAAAAAGAAAAATTTTTACGAATTCTTAACTCAAAATAATTTGCTAATTTTCGTGATTTTTCCGTATTATGTCAATTTTATATTTTATTATACTAGGAGCCTTCTATCTTAGGTTAGGTTAGGTTAGGTTATATATCCTATCTTTTATTTTTTTATATCCTGTACACAAAATTTCTACCAGAAGGAGTGCTTCGATTTCAACATATAGTACCTTATCTTTTAGCAAATTAGATCAAGATGGTCCTTTAGAGAGGTAATTTTTTGATTTTATCAATAGTTATTTAATGTTACGGTAAAAGCCACCGAAAAATTACGAAAAACCGCTAAACATTGGATTTTAAATTCTAAAGCTTTGGTTATTACCATAGAAACGATTAAAAAATAATAATATTATAATATTAATTCAGCTTACATGATATAATAACTAATAACAATAAAAAATATCCAGACTGACAAACCGCCTCCGCTCAGAATCGTTTTTCTAATACAATGATATTATATCATTGAATTCAAGTTTAACACAATCCATTATACAATGACCCACTTGTAACCTACTGTACAGCAGAGTGACATCCACTTACCCGCTTTTTATAGTCGGATATTAAATTATAATTTATATTTAAAAAGTAAAGCAAATGGTTTTTTTTAATCTATTGTTTAGTTACGACTTAAAACTATGTAAAAAAAAGTTTTCAAATAATATGTATGATAAAATATAATGTATTTTATTGCAGCTGGTTGGATTATTGATAGTTCCATAGGTTCATTAAATTGTATTACATTCAAAATTAACTAGGACATTGATTAGATGGAAAATAATTTTAGATACCTATGGTGCAAATGTCGGGCAACCCCGACAATCAAATGACATCTGTTGTTTGCATTTAAAAATATTAAAATGCAAATAATCTTGAAAATTATTCAAGATTGGATACCGATTTTGAATACTACTGGTTTAAATCGTTTAAAACCGAAACCAAAAAAAAATCGAATAACATCAATACCGTTAATCAAAATCGAAAACGAAATCGAAAAATATAAAAACCGGTATTCAAACCAAAAACAAAATCAGAAAAAATAAATACCGATAACCGAAACCAAAATCGAAATAGAAAAAAATATTTACGGTTTCAAAACCTGGTTATAATAACGTTTATTTGGTGTACCTAACTCAATCCACAATAATAAATAAAATGTTTTATTTTTATGGTTTGTATTTTGAAAATTTTCGATATTTAAAATTTAAATAAAGAATAACGAATTTAGTTTTTTTGTTATAACTCAACAATATTTTTCGTGTGGATCTGAAACTTTTACAATGATTTATATACACGCTGACTTTTTTAAGACATTTTAATTACCTCATTTTACACTTTACATTGTATTACTATAAATAGTTAAATAAATTACCACCATAATTAAGAGCATAATATTTAATATTTATACGACAACGTACTGACAGTTAGTGACAGACAGTTTCCGCTGAGAATCGTTTTTCGTATGTAATGGTTTACCAACGAATTCAAATTTAATAAATCCATTTCTGTTTCCTATTTAATGACGAATGACGATGTACACTCGACTACTCGAGTACTCGAGTGTTACCTACTTTCCCTCTTGTTCTTAATTTTAAATTCCAGTTTATAAAATTGTTAGTAAGCTGTATTTTTACAATATAATGTAAATATATTATAATATTTTACGGAATATTAAATATAGGTGAATGTACTATCATCGTGAAATTCTGATTATAATAACATGACATAATATTATTTTCTCTTTTGGCTACTCTTGCATAGTCGGTTGCTTATACAAAAATATATAATGCATAAAAATGGTTTCGAATAAATCTTATGTTATGTACAATAATATAGTAATGTATTAATATGTCTAAAAACAATAATGTTATACCTCTGAAGTAATGAATTCCCATGACTACAATAGCATCACGAGAAAATATGTCGCAGTGTCTGTAAGTCAACGATGATGTCCAAGATGTAAACTGAAGTGTTTTGCATAGGGCTAGTGGATATTAGATGAGGAGATAGGTCATCATGGTTCACAGCTGGCTTTATTAAATAATACCCAAAAATATCATTCATTATGTATTGCTTGAATTATGTTGTTATGATGTTATTGTATGTTTGAGGTCTGTGAATCAAAAACTTATGTGTTGGATACAATTTTTTTTTGTGTGACTCTTGCTCGTCTTACTACATTTTAAAACAAATCGTTGATAAAAACAATTAGAAAACCATATTATCGTTTGTTGGCAGCTGTTTGACAAAACCGATTCCCACACACACTACTTACTCACGTGATTTACACTCCGTAAAATATATCATCGGAATATTTAAGTTTTAAATACTTTTAATATCCTTATATATATTATACTCGTTATAACACTGCAATCTGTGAACAAAATAAAATCGTATTAGGTGTATTGTTGTTCTTGTTTAATAATATTATGAACATTAATGATGTAGGACGCGTGTACGTGTTTCAAAATAATAATTCCAACATCACAGTCCGTCACACACACGGAACACTTGTCAGCTGTGTCGCCTATACATTATCGTATTGACAATTTAGTATTTACTAAACACACGGTATTACAGTAATAATTCTACACTCGGTATATTAGTATAATTTATATGGGTTAGATAAATGTTTTTCAGACAGACATCACTGTTTTCAAATGTTTGAAACCATGGGTATACCCTGTAGATGTATTCACACAGTAACACCGCTATTAGTGTTTTCGGTTAAAAAAAAAAATAAAAACTACAATTTCATATAGGTACCTAGGTATAATAATGATCGGAATAAACAAATAAGGTTGTTTAGATTATTTATTCCACAAAATTATACTTGATATTAACGATATTGTAAATTTTAGGTATATAATATTATACTACCTATGAAAAAATATATTTTTTCAACAATAATTATTTTTAATGCTTATAGCAACTATGACCTACTTTTCTTGATTTAAACAGAGTGATATTTTTCATTTAAAAAGCTAGGCTAAATATTTTATATTAATAATCAACCATGACAAACGTATTTTAAAATTGGTATGTCTTTGAAAATACGTAATATTTAATTATGATGTTTTAATTGTACGAATTATTATACCTAGACGATAGCCATATTTTTTACGATCATATTTTTGTTATAAGCAATATAACTTCTGTGAATTATTCATGCATTATATAATAATTATTACAAAATAACAATATATTTGATTAAAATATAATATAAACGTGTATTATGTTTTATATCAAAAAAAAAAATACAAATTTTAAATAATTTTTAAAGTGTTCATAATTTAAACAAACCTATATTGCAGTCTCATTTATCGCATAATATATGTATATAATATATGCTGAATAGCGTGACTATATAACATCATTAATTTCTAAAAAAAATCGTTTACTTTAACTCGTGGGAAAAAGGCACAATATCACATTACCACAAAGGTTTTACACGTGCATTCATTACTTATCCTAATTTTAAGTTTGACCTACGCGAATATTTATTTTTAGACTTAGCCTTTGAGGGTTTTTAACTTTTTTGTCGAACATAATTTTTTTAACATGAAATTCGCTGATTTAACGATAAAAACATTACCTATGTATGATGTTATTTAATTTTTATTTATTTTTAAAAAACATTATTCATTATTGTTCTAATTGAAGTATAGGAGCTATATTTGTTTTAAAATACAATATTATAGGAATGTGTACTACCGACCTTTTTCAGCTTACAGTGAATATTTCTTACAATACCTAAATTATTATTATATATTTTAATCTTTCAAACAGCTTATTATTTAGAAAATCATAGTAAAATCTCCATTACTCAATCTTTAATATTGAAACTAAATTAATCAACATTGTATTTTAAAACCAAAAATTTGATATTCATACGCAATATGATCCGATGAGATAATTAACAACAAAAACACTTTACTACTAAACTAAACGAAACCCCCTGAGAAATGATTTAAACCATACTATAATGCACTATACTACTATAGCAATTAAGATAAAGATTGCTGCTAGTCCGGAGTCTGGATAATGGTGTTGCAGAATCCTTCTCAGGCCAAACAAAAAAAAATAATACACAATTAATAACGAGTTTCACCGGTGAATATACCAGTGTACATAATATTCCGAACGAGCTACCTAATAAGGTTCTGTAGTACAGTAAACAGTCTAGGTAATATATAATATACCGTAAGAGTGGTATAAGGATTTTAAATTGGTTCGAGTACGGTGAGTACGGTTTGTCGGTTTTTACTCAGAAATTACAGTTTGGGGCGAAACAACTAAAAAAGCACTTCCGCGTAGGTATCTCGCTAAATTCAACACGGAAAGTATACTACTAAGAGGGAATTCGTCAAATCTTCCAATTGTTTTCCAGAAAATAGCAAACCCTAGTTTTCAACTCAATTTCAAAAATACCTATTTACTCGGGGTTTATTTTAGTCCTTCCTTAAAAAAAAAAAATGTACTAGGTACAACAATACACCTCCGGTCAGTAAACCTTTTGAATTGCATTTCAGTCTCTGTATTATATGATGTTTTGTAAGCTCCTATTTATTTTTGTTTTTTTTGATAACTGTTGCACCAATATTTTCAAATAGTGTCACTGGACACTCTCCCTTCTACCAAGATAAACAAGTCTAGTAAACTGCCATACATTTTATAATTATTATGTTACTATTATACAGATTGTAAATAAATTCTTTTAAAAAAAATACAAACCTGTTGCACGTGATATCCATCCCAAACACAATTATTTATATTAAATATTTATTTATAACATTATTATTAATTAATTAAGACTCAACACTGCGTTCTCAGCCACGTCTCATTATACATAATATTATAATGCCAATGAAAAAATAGAACGAAATTAATATTGTATACAACGTATTTATACGTATACCTATATATATACCGTTTAAAAGTTATGGATTTGAAACGTTTTACATGCATTTTCAAGATTACATTTTCAAATTTTCAAATATAGTCTATGGCGGATTTGCAATATATTGTTTTAAGCCTTAAACTCTGCAGTATACACAGTAAAATATACTCGTGAGACCAAATTCACTACCTAACAAACACAAACAATGTATAGCATTAATTTTATTGAAAAAAGTTATTAAGTCATAAACACCGTATTATTTGCATAAAACTAACAATATATTTACATTAGAATATAGGTAGACGAGTGACAAATTAATATAATATGATTACCGTTTTATTATTGTTCTACTCACATGCCTGGTCAACATAACCATTCGCCTATATGTGCCTACCTGGAGGGATATAGATTTTAAAATGTATCAGCGTTTTCACAATAATAAAATGTTCAAATTCAGTTCTAAAAATGAGTGGAGATCATCGCGACAAAACAGAAGCAAAAAAAAAAATGTTTAAATCCGCAAGAGGAGAATATCTTAAGCTGCGTATTATAATCCGCTTGTATAAACGGCGGAGGTCTTTAAAATTCTTGGAAATTATTAAAGTGTGCCCCCTGAACCACAGTGAAAAATGAAGGAGCGACGAGACGTAGAAAAATAATAATAATCTGTGGGTATAATAAACGCTTGGATTGACGTTATTAACGTTAATTGTACATAATATTAAGCTGCCGAGGTAAATCTTGGTGGAAATAAAAAATATACATATAAATGTTCAAATATAGGGTTTTGTTCCAGGCTTCCAGCCTCCACTGTTTTCGCCCTCAATCCAATCATACGATTTACTGAACACCCGTCAAAAATGAACACTCTCGTCTTTCCCTCTTACCGAACAGCAGCTATAATATATACTCAGATTTACCTCCGTAAAAAAAAACCCGCAGAATTCTTTTCCTATATTTAACGAACCAAATGTGATTATTAGCTGTGGTCGTGTACAATAATCGGCTAAACAATACACCGTTGAGTTTAATCGTATTGAGTTAATAACAATAAAATAAAGCGAAACCGCGCTGATATTATTATTATTATAAAACGCTTGAAGTCAAAAGGTTTTAAGGTAAAGGCTTTGTCACTTGAGTACCTAGTTAATATTAATAATTATTATAACCGTATATTCGGGTATTTTTTTTATATATTTAATATTAATTACACATAGGTAGGTGTACAAGGTACCTATATAAAAATGCCTATACAAGCCACAAGGTAACGATAAGCATTAATAGGTATTGGATTTTTTTTAGGTATATTATAATTCGAGACTGTAACCTCGCTAATCATATTATCTAAAATAATTAATACAGGGTGATTCACATGGTCAATCCCATCTTTTCTTTAATTTATTCAAACTCTGATTTTAGAATTTTTAAATATACTTTTAAAGACCACATATCCAAATGTTTGAGATTTTTTTGTCCTACTTATATGGAGTGTACAGTGGCGATACAAATTTCAATTTTTGAGAACACCCCCCTCTTTAAAACAGGTTAAAAGAGCCATTATTACAACCTTTATGGGTATTAGATTAACGCTAAACTAACGCGGACACAATTAGAGACAATTTTTTTCTTTTTAATTTTTGTAGTTGTAGACAAAAGATGAACAGAAGATATTACATTATTTTCTACGCAATAGGTACTATCGCGGAAATTATCAGCAGAGTGATTCATTCATTGAAACACTCAGTATTTTGAAAATTGTTAACTTTTTCAAAACATTTTTATACCATTTAAGGACTATTCTACGTCGATACAAACTTAATTTAGGTTTCTAAACATATGTTTAGAACACCTTATATACCTGCTGTGTCCGTCCGTCCGTAAGTCAGTTATCACTTACCAGTAAGGCAGTACATGGTTACGATTGTTGATATATATTGTTGATTTTTATTTATGTATTTCCAGTCCACTGCAGTAACGATTGTCGATTTTTATTTATTCATTGTTCGTAGTAACTGCGCATAAATCGCATATCATGGAATTATAATTTATTGCGTTGTAATAAAATATGTTTAGAAACCAGAAATTTAGCACAACAGTAGAGTGAGCTTTTTCCTAACTTGTTTTTCAAATGAAACCTAACATTACTTACTGTAAATTATTAATAATAGAATTTTTTTTTTTTTTTGAAAAGGTTGATGTATCTAAATCAAAATTTGGACGAGAAACTTTTAAACTTTTGTGTTATTCAACGTGGCGTACTAAGTATAATAGACTCATAATAATGGGTCTAAAAGGTATAGATGGAATGTTGTTTTCATTATGTTACTTATTAATATTATATTATTAATCTATCAACGTTTATAATAATTTATATAAATGATCCAAGTATGATAAACATTAGATTCAATATTAAATCTAATTTATATTTTTGTAAAACCATTTTTAAGGACAAAGGACTATTATATTTGGTATAAAAAATTTAACGACTAAGAAACTATTCGTTCGAATTTTTGATTAAGATTAATATAACGTAACTTTCAAAAAAATTCTTCACTAAATAAAAAAAGTATATTTTAGTATCGTAATATATAATATCGTATTTTACCACTCAATTAAATATTATAGTACATCGATAATATGAAACCAAAATATCTATCGATAGGTCGAGCCCGAAACTGGAGATCACAAGTCTTATTAGTTATTACCCTTTTCTGTTATTTTTCGGTGTTGGGTACATTCCAACGAGGGCGCTTTCCAGTCTTTTATTATAATATAATATTATGGTCCATGTGGTTTTTCTTGTCTTTCAAGCTTTGTATTTTATTCCAGTGACCCCAACCTTTTTTTCTTTTGTGGCCCACGATAGAGTAAAATGTCGCATTCGTGGCTAGTGCAGGCCGTCTGCAATACGACCTAATGGAAAAACGGGTAAGTCATGGTAACAAAAAAAAAGAAAATTTTAATGTCTTGGAAACATATTTTCATATCGTGCATTTTATATGATATATTATTTCATCTATATAGTTAAAATTGGCCTCGGACCACTCTAAGGACTTGATAGGCTACCACATGTGCCCTGCGGCACACGGGTTGGGCATCATTGTATTATACAGGATTTTGACCCATTTCGGATGCTGTCATGACGGTCGATTGCTGTCATTTTTCGTGCGACGATTCTGTGTCCAGTGCTGTCTCCGCGGGCTCTGTCGTCGTCGTTCCATCGCTGCAGTGATCCACAATTATTACTATCCGTGGTTGCTGGTGCTCTCCACTGTACGTACGCACCACTGCTTATATTACTGTTATAATATTATTACAATTGTAAATGTACGCTCAGTTATTGTTTTGTATACATTATTATATTTCACAATAATTATTTTGTCACGTCTGAAATAAATTGAGCTAATACTGAAACAATATGAAAAACATTTCTAAAAAAATATTCGAATACGGATTTTAAAATATAGATTTTATTAAATTTCAAATACGTAGGAATAGGTAGGTACCCGATACCGAATACGAAATAAAAATGTTCTTTACAAGACTGACGATCAAACATCGTAATAAAGTATGTCTTTAAAGTAGAAATATTTTACATTTTAAAAAGCTTCCATAAACAATACTTTTTATACCTGTACATCAAACCCATATATTATTATTTAATAATATTACGGTGTTCATTTATAGGTTTATTTACCTAAAATATATTGGCTGGTGGGTAGATACATCAAAAAATGAATAGATGCTAAAATCATAATTGTATATAGGTACCTCTTGTGCCTACATTAATCATATTATGTAGTGTAGTTAATGTTCGTGTGTAACGCGCAGTAACCACTCCCCTCTGAAAACACGCCACAAAACAAATGGTTCTGACTTACAAAAATAATCATGGACAATTTGAATTAACTTATTAGACGTAATTTTGTCTTATCTCGTTAACCGTTATATTTAGACATTCCGTACGACCTGTGAAGGTTGTCGACGATAGATGACGTGAGAACGGCCAAATAAATAATTATTAATCATCGTAATGTTATCAGCTTTGTTTAGCCATATCCTGAATGCGGATACTATTCTTATATTTTACACTAAGCTAGTCGACCTGTTGGTCAATTTTAATAATAAATTTAGATAAGAGAAAAGTATGCAAGTGCCGTAAAAAATAAAATATCGAGTCATTAAATACCGACCGGAACCTCGTCGTTTTTTAACACGCAACTGCAGTGCACAATTTACCAACATAGCATAGGTACTTTGCCGTCCTTGCCTAATTCGAAGGGCGTGAAAAGTCATATTTTACAACTAATGATTATTAGACATTTTAATGCGAACTGAATTTGCGCATTGTTTTCGTTGAAATAATTTCTTATTATTCAGTGAATATCGAATCAGAAATACCATACAATTAGTTGTCGGTGCAAATAGTGCAATATATAGGTTTGCGATTAAAGCATATTTTACGCAGGTAGGTAACGTTTTACTGATTGCAATAATAATATGGCTCTCCTCTCAAATAATATGAAAAAATAATAATAATAATTTATTTTATATTTTAACGTTGAAGAACACGCAATTTTCGAACCAAATAATAATATGTCAGACATTAAAAACTCGTCGATATAGTGATAATATTGTCCGCCTAGCAAAATGGTGGTGTCAGTTTAAAAAAAAAAGCAGCACAAAAAGCGTCTAAATGCGCAAAATTGTACACAAGTATGAAGTAGGTAGTTACACAGCCGGTGTACGATAAACATTTTTTTTCATACCACCAAATCGTTTTTAAAACAACAAAAAAACATACATAATAATATTATTATAATATACACAAATCGTTGTAAATTTATTTACTCGTAATATGAAAATGACATAATAGTATTCATAAAAGGGAGTATAGACTATAGAGAGCGCCCTGCAGCGGGTTAACCCTCCTAAAACCATAAAACAGTAATAAATAAATAATAAAGAATAAAAAACGGTTATCATTAATCGCTGTATTGATTATAATATTTAGGTGCACGAGTCCAATATGTAATATTATATAAATATGTAATAAATTTACATATTATATTGTTCCGGGGCTCGATTGAAATATTAAATTAGAAAAAAAATGTTTGATATAAAATACCTACAAAATAATATATTTTGTACAGTGAAACAGGAAAGTGTGCAAAAAAAATTATATCATGAACAGATACGTATATACATATTATATTCAATAGTTTAAAAAGTGTACCTACATAAATTATTTTCCCGAAATGTATTCCTTAGGGTTTTTCCCGAGTTTAAGATGATAATTGATAACCTATACCGATCGTAAATACCGTTAGGTTTACCTTAAACCTCACGGTTTTCTAAATTTAGTATGTACTTTCTTAACGTGGGCAGAGCAGATATACTCTTGCAGCAGTGGATAGGTTACCTACCTACCTATATGATATTATATTATTTGCGCCTTATTCCGTGATCGGTAAAATGGCGATGGTTTTGGAATATTATCTTTCGAATTATGGTTTTCGTCTTGCTGGCCGATTAGACCGATAGGTATAAACACACTAAAAGCATAGACTGTACTATACTGCTGTTATTTAGGCGTTGCTATTTTATAATGAAATTATGAAAACAGATATATGTATTATAACAATTTTACATTTTATGTAGCTATTGTTGTGAGGGGGAGTGGGGGCAAAAAACAAACCACACGTCGTTTCCATCTGAATAACGTCTCATATTATTGAAAGTTTTTCCGGCTCTCGTGTGTCCCGCGTACAACTCCTTAATAATATAGGTACCCGTATATTCTGTAACTGCTGTGCGTCTACCGCGAAACGTTTTTTTATTTTAATATATTGTTACGAGCCAGTGAGCCACTGAGCCAGCGTGTGTGTTCTGCGTGCGCGTGTGTATCGCGGTGTTGTAATAATATTACGTATATTATTATATTACTGTATACGTATATTATTATATTACTGTATACGTATATTATTATATTACTGTATACGTATATTATTATATTACTGTATACGTATATTATTATATTAATGTATACGTATATTTAGTGTACTGTATATCTGCTGCACAGGTAACGACGCTTTATTAAACTTTGAATTGGTTATTGGCCAGCGGCGTTTGAGGAGAGTCTGCTGAGAGTGTATAGGTACGCATAAGTCCTGCAGCCCACAACGCACATACACACACACTATTTATGAACGCCACTGTATATTATGTAGTTTCAGTAGCCACCCTAGAACTTACAAATTATAACTATCTTGTATTCTTGTGTATATTATGGTAAACAGTGCCATTTTCTATAGGTTTGCAGGTTGTGTGTCAACGTCCTATAATATTTATGTCATAACATGTGTGTAATATTGTTATTTGTAATGCACATTACATAGTTCTATAATTTTATTTAGATGCAAAATCTTTAAATAATTTTCTTGTCTATAATACTCTTCTCTATAAATAAAAATAATAATCCACTAATAAATAAATAAAAAATATATCGGTAAGCATAATATTATAATATTACCGGTGGGGGAGAAGGAGAACGCAATCGCGGAGGCCCTTTTGCTGTAACATTTCTCGAGCACAGGTCTCGGAGAAGATATGCGATCGTCAAGGAAAAAACAAGACTCGATTGTTTATTTATTTATTAAAAAGTTCCAAACGCAGTAATAATTACAGTCTCATAAGTAAACAAAGATAATACAAATTATATCGTTCGTATGAGCAATAATATGATAAATTGATAAATAATACATGAATACAATATAAAGGGTAAGGGTCACTGTCGTAGGTACCTATACGTTTCCCCGAATGACCGTTTTCCCAAAGGATCATTTTAGGAAAACTTAAGTCCCGAATCCGTATTCTCCAAAGACCATTTTCCCGAATTAATTTTCTGTAGGTATTTGAAAATGTTATCATAATATATAGGTAATAGGTTATACTGGTTATAGATTTATATAAGTATATTGGACGGGCCCGTGTAATGTCTATATGACCTGCATATAATATTATGTTTATATCTTTTACTTCATACTATATTATTTTGTGGATACTGGATCGCAGTAATTTGTCGACCGACGACAGACGAACTAGATGTTATAAAAGTAAAAGATGTATAAGGATATTTAATAGAGTACCAAGTAATATAACTAATAATTGATGGGCGATCGACGATCGACAATTTAAATAAGTCTCACTTGCAGGGGAGTAATAAAGGGGTTAGGGGGATAGATCCCCCCAAAACTTTTTTTTTACTGCTAACATTTTGATCAAAGTATTGATAATGACCATTCATGTTTGCTAAAAATGTATATCCCCCCCAAAAAAAACCAAATTCCCAATTACGCCACTGTCAACTTGTCATAATAAGCACTGCCTGCGCTATATCATAATTCCGGGAATAGGGTTCGCAGTAGTTTCTAAACATGTGCCTAAAATCTAAATATCATTATTAATAATATTTTATTTTTTTTTTTTAGATAAAATAAGTATTTACAATCTGTAATATTTATATACAACAATAAGTAAATTTGATAACAAAAATGGTACAAAACATGAATGGCGTGAGGAGGGAGGCCCACCAGTGTGGATACGGATACCCTCTAACTTGGGGTAAATAGTATATTTTATAGAAATTAACGTTGAAAAATGTATAAATGAAAATTCCGAGTTACAATTGTTTAAGGTCATAGTAAACTTATTTCAAGTGGTTATATTTTATCTAATTATCTGTGACCCAGAAAAACAAGTATAGGTACAGGAAGAAGAAGGACACATCAAGACTGTCTTAAATTGCGCGGAAAAGAGTGACGGTGGAGTGGATTTTCGCAAAATGATGGTCCACTACACCGCTCGCCAATACTTTAAATACTTATAAGTTATAACTAATAAACTACTCGTTAAAAATTTGATTTTTATGTATCAAAATATTTAGAAATATATTATGCCTTGGAATGTGAAATTAAAACTGTATATGTTGTAATTCAAAAAAGTAATAGACTTAAAGGTGTAATAAATGGTATAGATACCTATACCTATACGGCTATACCTAATATACCTAATTGTGGTGCATCACTGGTACAACAATAGTAACTATTCGGTTTAATAAACAGTGCACATGGTTTTATTAATAATACAATTATGTAGGTTATGACTTGTCATCGTATTAAAATACGTATTTTAGAGGAAACATATGCATGATCGTTTTTCAACGAATAGCTATACAGTCTACAATAATATTTATCATGGTAATTTTGTTTTTCCGTTTTATCTCGGTTACACAATATTGTTATAGGTATTTATTGTTATTCTCGCTCTAGAGATGATCGATTTTTCGTAGGTACCTACAATACAGACTTAAGACTACTACGGATAAAAAAACATTTATCTTCTGGTCTCGGAAAGATTCAACACACCAGTGCGCCACTGCAATAAGCCTCTGCGAGTATAATCCCTCCGCGGTCCTCGTCGCCACGAACAAAACGCTCGAAATCTAAACACGAGTAGGAAGCGTCGTCGTCGGCTCCGTCACTATAATAATGTGGGCGAACGACGAGCATTTACATAAATTTCCATAATTTTTACACGAGCTTTAATGATAATAGACGAATAGATAATTTGTTCGTTCGGACTTGTAATTAATAATAGTATAATGTATACAAGATATTAGATAATATCTAACATACATCATATTATTATACGCAGCTCAACATTGGGATTCGATTCTTTCCCCTCTATCACTCGTAAATTGTTTCTGTCGTCATGGCCTTATATTTTCGTAGGAAAAATCGACGTTTCCAGACATTCCAGTCTGACCTAACCTAACCTAACCTAACCGTGCAGTTAAACCTACACGACCGTCGAGTGTCGACCAGTATAGCGATCAAAGGATTTTGTTTTTTTTTATTCGTAGCGGTTTGCGCTAATAAAATTGTTTTCGAAATCACGAAGTGATAATGCAGTAGTGGAAAGGGGCGTTTTGTAGAAATAGATTTTCACGAATGAAGACATTTCGGATTTGGTTGTGGTGTCGCATAAGGTCCCTCCCCTCCCCGCGTGATCCACTTCCTACGACCTACGTTGCTGCAGAAGGACTAACGTATCGTACACACTGAACTAAATAGATGGAATGCGTGCATTATTCAAAATATGAACCTCATAGGAAGTCGCAATATGCATTCCGAGTCAGGAGAAACATGGTGAAATATTATTTTATCTATTAAAATTGTTATCATCATCAAAATATTAATGTTAAAAATCAAATCAGAATGCATATGGCGGCTCCCATATGGTCTCATTTTACATATATGAGAATCCATGCGTTTAGGTTCAGTGATTGTACACCTATATAAGGTATGACGTGCGGGTGTTACCGTGGGGGGAGGGTGGAATAGATGGGACCAACGCGGAGGTAAGTGAACTACACCGTCGGAAAATGAAAAAAACAATTACAATTCGCCACAGCACAATGCAATGATAACCTAATTTAATAATTTTTTTGTGTCTGTCATCGCCTTTTAGGACAGTAAAAGTGCTTAGATTTTCTTCAACAGTATCTTTTCTGAAAAGAAAGTGAATCTAGTTGGTACTTTAAGGTATCAAAAGTAAAATTGCCTCAGTAGTTTTCAAAAACGCAGTGAAAAACAAAAGAAAAATTAAGGAAAAATAGGAATTTGTACTCAAAATCTGTTTTCGAAAAAATCAACTTTGGTTTTTGGTGCAACTCTTAAAAAAATGACAGTAGGTACATGAAATTTTGACTGAATGTTCATATTAGCATTTTCATCACATTTTCCAAATATTTTGACTTATTGTGAGCGGTTTACGAACATTTTCAGTTTCCATTTTTTTTTAGTTTTTTTTTTCTAAATGACAATACAATTTTATTTGTTACCTAGTTAAAAAAGCTTGGAAATTTAATAGAAGACTCCTAGTATATTGTTTCAAAGGCAGATGAAAAAAATTAAAAATCTAAAGTCACAATTTTTTTTTATAAGCATTAGTTCAAATATTGACAAAATATTTAAAAATTACGAAAATTTGCAAAATATTTTGAGTTAGAAATACATACAAAATTTTATTTTTTAATCTAAGATTTTAAAATGTAATACAAGGTTCCTCATAAGTTTGTCTACCTTTATCAAAAAAAAAATGTCTATAAGAAAGTCAAATTAAATTTTTATGAGCGTTTGAAATTCAAATACTTACAACATTGGATATTCACTCGATTTCCTTATTTTATTGTAATTAAAAAAACAATGACTGTAGATACTTTAAAATTTCACTGAATGTTTATATTAGCATTTTCTATACACCATATAATTTTGAAAATATTTTGACTCTTTTTGAGCTGCTTAAGGACAATTTCAGTTTTTAATTTTTTTCGTTTTTTTCTATTTTGGAAATTTGGAAATTGCCTATTTTAAACTCCTTAAATACTGTCCATTTCCTTTTTATTTTAAATAGTATGCGCAAATTTAAATTAAACAATCTATTCTGTGATTACCGTTGAATAGTTATACAAAACTGCAATGGGCGACCCAAACTCGTGGGGTCCCTTGGCTCCGGCCCCACTCAGCCCCTTCCCCATAATCTGGCCATGATTATAGGACATATAGCTATTACGTTTTTGACGATGAAAAAAATTACTTTTTTTAAAATCTTTAGACGCTTCGAATATCGCTGGTAGATAGCTTTTTCCATTAAGCTCCGTAATCGCAGAAGTATACCTACCTATTGATTGCTGTTCTATGAAAGTATAAATAATTATATTACTGAAAACAGTCGCTCGCATATCGCTTCGCACACGACGAAAACTTATATTTAATATAATAATAAACTACAATTTAGGGTAACATGAAGTTCCCGGATAAAATATACGATTGCAGCTTTTCCACGAGTTCGCTTTTCCCGCTGGGGCATACTATGTAGATATGACCTAGTATTATTATATTTTCTTCTCGACAAAACGGATATATAAATCGTGTACGCCATTGACGACAATTATTGTATTATCATCGATACGAAGCACGTGGATTGCTCGTGCCTATCGACGATATGACTAAACACAAAGCCAAATCATACACACCGCATACAATATATGTATATAGGTAGGTATCTACGTAAAATATTTAATAATAATATTTTAATTATTTTGTAGGTATACACTAGGACGATTAATCGATCGTAAGCAATTTGTCTTTGAAAAACAAAACATCATAACGATATTGTAATAATAATATCAATCGGCGAATATAATATTATAATCGTTCGCATTAATAATAATAATATAATAATCGTTCAGAAATATTGTAATATAACGACGATAGTGATTAAAACAACGAATATCTGCGCCCGAGTCCGCAAAAATATATGGCAGATATGGTTGTCATCGAAATTTGCAAATCACCAAAGTTGAGTGATTCGTTTCGGGTCCCCTCTTTTTCCGGTACACTATATTATAAATGTATATTATTATTTATATTAACCGTGTAGCATTATTGCTGGATTTTGGAATACAAATTAAAACTGTTATACTATATGTTACTATATGGAAAACTGATACTATTTCTTGCTTTCAATGTAATTGAAAATTATCGCTTTGGAAAAGCAATTAAAAAAGAAAACATGAACGGCCGCTTAAATTAACACCCAACAATTTAATTAAGTTTTGATGTTTTTATACCTACATAATTTACATAGAAAACGTTCTACTTGTCGTTTTTGATGAACGAATCTCTAATCGTGATTGGTGCTTATAATACATAATAATACTAATAATATATAATACATAAGTGTGGGCGGCTAGTCGGTAGATATTTCCATTTAACGCAAAACACTCATTATTTCAACAACAAAAAAGGTGCTCTGCTGTACAGTAGGTTACAAGTGGGTCACTGTATAATGGATAGTATTAAATTTTAATTGAATGACATAATATCATTGTATAAGAAAAACGATTTCCTATCAGAAAAGATACTGTTGAAGAAAATCCAAACACTTTTACTGTCCTAAAAGGTGATGACAGACACAAAAAAAAATAATAATAATAATAATAAAAAGGTGCTCTGCTGTACAGTAGGTTACAAGTTGGTCACTGTATAATTGGTGGTATTAAACTTGATTTCAATGATATAATATTATTGCATAAAAAAAACGATTCTGAAAGGAGACGTTATGTCAGTATAGGTATAGGTATATAAAACATATTATATATACTTATCTATAGTATTAAAAAATTGACCTATAATTGGTACCTATAATAAATTCCAAATTAATCATATCACAATATCCATTACAACAAACCATGATACTATCATAGATATATAATAGTGTACTTTAGAAGTTTCAAGTACCCACGAATAATATTATACACTCACAACAAAATAACTAAAATAGTTATTCTAGGTTTTTCATTATATAATTTCGTCCAAATTCGAACTTAAAATGACTATACAAATAAACTGAGCTTATGTATATTTTAGATTTTTTGGTTACAGTATGAATTATTTATGAGAACCTTTGTTTTAAATTTGCAATCCTTAGCCATAAAAACTGAACATTTTATACATTTTTAACTACAAAATAATTATTCAATTTTAAATTTGATAAATTTTGTCAAAATTCGATCTTTAAATGCTTATAAACAAAAAATTGTGGATTTGTATTTTAAATATTTTTCAACTGATATTGTAACAATATATCAGGTATTAAATTTTTACACTTGTTGGCCCAACAGATAAAACTTTATTGATATTTATTGAAAAAAAAACTAAAAAAATTGAAAACTGAAAATGTCCGTAAACAGCTCAAAAAGAGTCAAAATATTTTATAAATTGTATGGTGTATAGAAAATGCTAATATAAACATTCAGTCAAAATTTCATGTACGGTCATTAGTTTAAGAGTTGCACCAAAAACCAAAATCGATCTTTTCAAAAACCGATTTTGCGTAAAAATTCCCGTTTTTCCTTAATTTTGCTTTTTTTTCTTTTGTTTTTCACTGCGCTTTTGAAAACTACTGAGAAATGTTTGCTTTTGACCCCCCCCCAAGTACCACCTAGATCCACTTTCCTATTAGAAAAGACACTGTTGAAGAAAATCCAAGCACTTTTACTGTCCTAAAAGGTGATGACAGACACAATAAACAAAGAAAAATAAAGAAAAAAAAAACACATCATTGTAAAATCAATATATTCATCGTTCCACTCAGAATCTAAAAAGTGAGTGATGACACCCGGTAGAAACGAAGTTTCTTTTCCAACAAATATTATAGATTACAAATACATTTTAGTGGAACCGTTAAAAAAAAAGTTAATATCAATAAGTTAATGTATTTAATGAATTTAAGTAAATGTGAAAAATGAAAATTATTATTATTACTATTTAAATACTATTATATTAATCATATTCAATAATCGAAATTACGAACCTGTGATAACTGAAAAATGATATGTACCTACCTATATTTGTGATGTAATGTTTTCCAAATATCTTGAAAATACTGCATCAATAATAGTGGTGTCATCTCTCGTTGTAGATTCTGCTGGATTGTTTATCAAATGTAAATTGAATGTGTGAATGAGGAAAGTTTTAAATGTCTCCGATTTCTTATCATTAAAATTGTTGTCACCACCAAATTGTATAATATGCAAACCTAATTAGGCTGTTTTAAATTCTCGCCTTATACCGTTTTTTATTACCTAGTCTATACCAAACGCGACGCACAAAAAAATTTAATTACGGCAAAAGTAATGCACTATGCAGGGATATAAGCAACAATCAGATTATTCTACAAAAACCATTTCGTGAAATAAAAATGTTTAAGCATCATGCAAGGAGGTTATAATATGTATATATTATATTATATATACTATGTAACCAAAAGTTTATGTTTTGTAAGGACCGTGGTATAGATTTCAGTGTCTGGTTGTGCAGGGAATACGTGCGATATGCGCGCCCAGCACTTTTGGGAATTTCCACTTTACCGCCCGCTGGACGGGAAAAGATTGCTTTCTTAAGCTTCAACCGCGGTCGAAAACCAATTTTTCGGTGCAGGTGTGACAACCAAATTTTTGATGCAGGCGTGACAAAAAATATTTTACCTACGAACAATGTAAACTTATATACATAATATACTTATTAATTATATATTTTATTAATTATAATAGTTATAAATGCATAATATACGTAGTGTAGTGATATATTATCAATAATTTTATTATATCATCAATATACGCAAAATATTTGATAAACTATAAATTATAATCAATCCATCCGTCACTACAACTTACCGCTCCCGTTTTTTTTTTTTTTTGTTTCATCCTACCAATCTGTCTAATAATGCGATCATATTTCAGAAAACTGATCTGAATTTTTAGAATGTATCATCGAAATCAAATGATCGGCCAGTCCACATTTTAAGATTTCTGCTTTAAATTCCGAATAAACCCCGAATAATCAAAGTTTGAAAATTCCGAAATTTCAAAATATTCAAGCTAAATTTTTAGAATTGGGAAAAGTGGACTAACCAATCTCAAGTAGACATAATATCGAATTCAAATCTGTTTTAAAAAGTATTATCGCATTACTAGATTGATCAGTATGATGGAATAAATATTGGATGTTTTGGCTAAAATAACTGTTTAATATATTATAAATTATAGTATCGAACTTTGGACGAGTAGTGTATATGTTATTTAAGTTTCCATGAGCGGAGTGCAGTATGGTAGGTACTGGTATTTTGCAGAACTACAACTCCGTTCGTCTATAAACACTTAAAATAATTATAACTAATAATTATTATCTGTCTGAAATTTGTATAGATCGAAATACTCCGAAAGATATTCTGCTTCGGAATGGGGAATTAAAATTATGTCATTAAAAAAAAAAAAGGTAAACATTTTAAAAATTAACATTAATATTTAATAGGTACCTACTGAATGCGTCCTCCGTTAAATGGATCACTCGGTACAAGTGACAACCGGAAGACAATATAATATTAGCCATTGAAATACAAATTTGCAGTTAATTATTACATTATTATTATCGTGCGTACTGTCAGCTAAAAGTCGTTTTCGGTTGATGTTTGTTTACAATTTCTTTCTTTAACCTCTTTTATTCCCAAGTTCCCAACCGAAAAATCTACTCGTTTAGGCTGTACAAATATTATTACGTTACACTGCAGTTAACTCGGTATACGCATTTATAGATTACATTTTTGAAGTACTTACCCATAGAGCCTATACCGTCGAGCACGTCCTGCAGTATTCAATCAATCGAGTGGTTACATAAAACTTTTAGAGCACTTTGGCTGTTTGAGCAGTGGTCCGAAACAAAACGAAATAAATCACATCGTTGTGAAACTGTAATACCTATACCTACCTATATAGAAGGTACGTGCTGTCATGAATAATCAAAAACTTCCAAAGTGTGTACTCGATACAGCGCGGCTGAGAACAAAAATTGCATTATAAAGAAGTAAAACTAAAACCACGGATATCATATTTAATAATAATAATAATAATAATTATACCGTTTGACGAAAAGGTTATTTCAAATCATATTATATCGAATAGTCTTAAACGAAAAATTGAGTGACTTCGAAAATACGAATGCACACAATGCATACTTTACTTTATGCTTATATAATATATAGAACCAGACAGAACTCGAAAACTGATGTGTCATGTAAGATTCAGTATATATTATTATGATGGAAATATTATAACACGTCGTATTTTGTACGTTGCTTCAAAATAATTCATTTCCATAATATAAATATTATTATTATATTATACTTATAGGTATTTACAATTTAACTGCAGTTATACATTTCCACATTGGCATATGGCACAGGCACTATAATATTATACAGCGTGTTCGCAAAAGAATACCTCAACTTTGAAAATCCGTAACTTTATCGTTTATTATATTTCATCATCTACGAGAAAAAATTACAATTTTAAAATAATCATGACTTGCTTCATAATTAAAATACCGTAAAAACCTTAAGCGAGGGTTCCTAGACAATATTACTCTCTTCTTTAGATTGGACAACTGCAGTATTCAACCAGCCCAATTTTTCAGTATATAACCGATATTGTATTATATTCATCACAGATTGGTATGATGTTGAACCCTATATATATATTATATAGTACCAGACTACCAGCAAACATTGTCTATATATATGCGACACAGCTTATAGTATATTGTATTCAAGTGTAAACAAATCAATAGTAAAATTACGTAATAAAAAAACTCGTTTCCAGTGAGGGGTGAGCTACCGGGGAGCCCCCCCCCCTGCACCAATAAGGAACCCCCACCACAGAGTCTGGAATTCCTAGACGACAACATATATTACGCCACACGAAAAGAAAAATAGTTTTGTCCAAATATAATACCGATAATAATATTATTTCGGAGAGTTGATTGACCCGACACCTGTTTTTAAAATTCAACGTACGTCGTCGGCAGCGCGGTCATAGTAACTCTTATCGGGTATTATTGGTGCTGCAGAGTGGCATATAAAACTATGTTGCCTCTGAAAAATGTCGAGTTCGCCACGCCACTGTGCGTCACAACTTCGAAGAAAAATTGGTGGATTTCGATATTCAACCACCATATATAATATAATATTACGTTTGGTCCATTATCGTTATACATGATTATTAGATTTTCAACTAATGGCTGCTGACAATAAAAAAAAAACCTATTTTTATGTGTACCAGCCTTTCATCGTTTTTTTTTAATATTTCTATTATTACCTATATATGTACACACTCAATACCTGCAGTGGTGGGGAAAATGTGGCCTGCGGACCGAATCCTGACCGCGGAATGGACATAAACAGTTCTCCAAAAATATTTTACTATATATAATTTTTTTTTTCATTATTTTTTTCCTCGTTTAATAGATCCCGATCAATAACTTTCTAAACAAAAAAGGTTTCCTGGACCTCGAAAAATGTTTTTCACATCAGCCGAAACCCCCCTCATTAACTAATTTCCGACCCCTCTAGCTGCAGTATAGCATACACTGTAATATAGATCATTGCCCATTAGTTGTGAAGGCCTCAAGGGGTTGAGAATTGCATCAGGGTATATATAGGTAGGTACCTATACAATAAATATAGCTAATAATAACGTAAACTCGATAGTGATTGTCAAACTACACTATCCTTACCTAAAACAAACTGTTCGAATTGCACTCGATCCGCTCGTTATATATATACATAGAAATTATTAATATTAATTTTAGTTGACAATTTAATGTGTATAATATTATGTGTCTATCAATTTAGTATTGAAACGACGATATTACACAACGTAAATAGTTTGTTAGAAATAAACGTAAGTAAATATTTTCAAATTATTATTTTTTAATTAATTATCATGTGATAATATTTCAATATCGATATTTATATGTTTTGTTTGAATAACTTTTTTTATATTAAAGGTACTCACTCTTTGTTAAAAAATTAACATATTTTTCTTATTATTATTTTTAAATCGTAGCTTTATATAGCATTTATTATGATAAAAACGATAAACTTTAGATATTAAAAAACAAATTATATTCATCCCAAATTCGATTCATATATTAAATATCAAACAAATGTTGTTAATTAAATGGTTTCACGTAATGTTTGGGACGAGTGAAAATATGCAATTCAAACATTACCTATTTGAACCACGCATGCAGAGTACCTAATTAGAACATTATTACTTATTATTGTAACCACAGTGCAATTAAAAATTACCTTTTTCCGTCCCGAGTACAACCCTTATGTATAATAAATAATAATGTAGTCAGTGGCAGAGCCAGTCTTTTATTTTAGAGGGAAAATTTTGTTTTCAATCGTCAATCACAATTCACAGTACTAAAATCTTGAGTACGCCACTGATGCAATCATGAGTAGGTGGGTATATATACCTGCATTTGTATGAATTTGTATGACCAACGCCAACATTTGTCACATGTCTCCGCCCACTCCACTCCACATTAAAATTTTAATTTTTCACTCTTATTATGTATTTTTGTATGCCACTTGTATGAATTTGTACGATAAATTTCAATCCCTCATTTTCAAAAGTACCGTTGGACGACTCTGAGTGGGTGGGTTGGACTGTGAGATGTCACCGCTCACCACCCATCAACATTCTAATTATCCCTACTCATCTTTTACGGAAACGAGCGATGACGAATTGTTTGCTTGAAAATAATGTTTAATTGTTTCCATCTAATTACACACAGCTAGTCGTCTCGGAACGCAAAATAAATAAAAAATCATAAAAAATCGACAAAGGTAGAAAAAACATTATTAAACGCCGGAAATATCGTATACAGACTACAGAGTGATTCATCAATCATGCTCATTCTCATTCCAATATTTAGCTGTTATAAGCATTTATTAAAATGTTTTATTTTTGTTTTTTGAAGATTAATACGAGGATAGTGTTGGTAGTAGTCCTACCTGAGTCAATACAAACATTTTTTTTTCAATTGGTCACCTCATCGGTAAATGCGAAAATAAGCACATGCATTTTAAGTAATAACAAGTATTGTAACTTGTAAGTATAGTCTCGACCAAATATTATTTTATCTATTGTATGTCTTACGTAAGTACCTACAACTTTATATAGCCCTAAAATCGTCTTTGCTTAAGTGATAAATATTAAAATATGTTCTAAGTGCAAATTTGGATTTAGACACATAGAATTTTCATAAAATAAATGTTGTCAGCGAATAAATATTACAATGAAAATCGAAAGAAAAAAGAAATTTGTATCGCATGGCATAAAAATAATCTCAGTATTTGAACTTACGACGGTATTTTAATCGTATGGATGCTTACACTTTAAAATTCCAAAAATCATAGTTTGAATACACCGCGCATGTATAATGAATTATTGGATGTATACTAAGGTTGTGATGAAAAAAAGTTTGGCGAATCACTCTGTATAACACGACGAACGGAAGAAACCACGGGAATGGTTTGTTTTTTTTATTTTTAATGAATTATTCACACGTTTGAAAACAAAACAAAAAAACCGTAGATATACATGTACAGTGTATATGATAATAATATGCACGCAGATCTCATTAATAATATAACAATTAGTTTAAAGAAAGTTACCGTTTTTGTACAATTATTAATTGCACTGATGGTCTCTCGGAGCGGAGTTTTCGTTTCGCTTCCAAATAATAATAATAATATTAATTTTATACAGGCATATTATAGGTACGTATAAATAAACTATACGTTAATATTATATACATACTATCATAGTGCGTACACGGCATTATGCACCATTAAATAAATGCGGACAACGCACTCGTAGCAAAACGTATCGTTTCGATATTATATTATATTTATATATATATATATATATATATATGTTAGGGCTGACCAGAAAACTGAGCGAAAAAAAAATATTAATAGGCGCGAAGACCGTGAGTACGAACTATAATATTATACCTACTATAATAAACGCGTATGAGTGTATACAGAGTGATTCACAGCACTTGCTCAGTGCTCACCTCCGTTTGTTCGTTATACTATACAGATAATTAAGAAATAAACAAAATCATCGAATTCCGATTTTCGGAATTTTTTCACATCTTTACACTATACATTTATACTTGGGCATGAACCAATTGCGCTAAAGTTTCTGTTTAGGGTCAGTGTACCAATTGAGCTGTTTATAGTTTAAGGTCAATATATCAATTGCGCTTGTATTCAAGTTTGCCTACCTATCTATTCAGATATTATGAAAATATTGTTGTTCGATCTAAATCTAATTCCATCAACAACGACATAAACAATCTACACTGCAATAAATTAAAATTAAAAACTTATTTATTAATAAATTGATTAGGTACTGCAGTGATCATCCATGGATGAAGTGTCAAGTTACTGATTATAATATATTTTATAACAGAATCAGGAATTTTATGAATTAATAATTTTTAAAATCTGAAGTGTGCTGTTATTATTGTAAAAAGTTTAAATGTGAATTATAACTTAACTGCTGGTATAACTTTAATATTAAATGATTGACAGTCAAAAATTAATTTATCAAATGTGAAGAAAAAAATTGTTTATTTATTTATATTATAAAAATAAAAAATTCGATTAGTGTATTAATTTATTAATTATTATATAATTATAACTAACTAATCAGTTTTTCTTAGGTAGGTATTGTAAAATGTTTTCAGCGCGATTGGTCCATCGACTTTTAAATTATTACAGCGCTGCAATTGGTATATCGACCCTAAAATGTTTAGAGCCCAAAGATAATTGAAAAGGTAATTTTAAACACAAGTGGTAAACTGCCTATTATACTTAAAACCCATAAATAGGTATAGGGTCGTCTCTTGACTCGTCCAAGGAATGCGTCCTGTGTAGATACAAAGTTTTTTTTTTCAAATGAGAGCCAACTTTATTTACTGTAAATTTTTAGACAGATTATTTTTTTGGAAATGTCTATCTAAATCAAATGATATATTATCAAATGTATATAAATCAAAATACGAACTTGTAGTTTCTGAGCTATTAAATGTAAATACTATTAGGCGAGTAAAATAATACAGAAGTTCTACAAAAATGCGTATGTAATATTAATTAATCTAGCACTTACCTGGACTAGAACTATATATTATAATTGGTATGTTCGTTCGAATTTCAATTTGGATAATAATATGCACTAACACTTTCAGAAAAATGTCGATGCAAAATCTGCTTAACAATTTAGAGGACAATATTCTGAATTTGAATAAATGCATTTTTTTAAATGATAAAAATATAGGGGTACCCAGATTGCCGCAGGAGGATCGCCCTGTATATCAGATGCCTATCGTTTTTAGCTTAACGAATAAATTAGACACGGAGCACCGGCACAGAGTCCATTTTTTATACGTATACCCACATATACCTATATATAATACGAGCGTATATCATATATCTACATTTTTTTAAACACTAAAAATGATTTGTTATTCCAATCGCATTCGCTATATAATAATCTCAGTCTATAAAGCCGTTTTTTTTTTTCAATACCTACACCATAATAATATTATACCGTACCTGCATTACGCCACTGCGCAGTTTGTTCATAGCTCACATAACTGTATTATAACACATCGTATTGTGTCGGTATCTATATATATATATATATACAAACACACATCTATCGTTCCAATAAACAAGTAAACAATATTGACCTCTCTGAAAGTCGGAAATAACATTATATTATATAGACACTATACCTATATTATTATACTTCCAAACACAACACCGGCAGTCAATATGGCAACGTATAGTACTGCAAGAACTGCACAGCGCGTTTCAAATAAGTATACGATAACATAATTATTTACTTATCATATATAAATATATATACATTGTACTTACTGAGTGGTTTTTTTTTTTGACACTCATTATGTCGAAATGTATAGGTACATAAACGTTTTTGGAAATATTTTTTGCTATTTTTATTGTTATCGATTTTTAAATTTATACTTTTTTAATGACAGCATAAGTACGATGTATATAATATATACTATGTATATAGGTAAGTTTTCAATTTCATATTTTTAAGCAGGAGATATTTTCCCCATCTACATCTATAAATATAGATCTAGATAGGTACATTTTATGTAAGAGTAGAATTTCGAAAGCTTAGTTATATTATTACAAATTATTAGTTATAACTTATAACTTATAATTATAGTACCTACAACCCAACTATTTAGAGTCTTAATAGGCGGAGAAGTAGACATTTAGTGGAGTAAACTCCACGCTAAGCAAACGTTAAATATACTTTTTGACTAGGTACTTGTTTGAGATTCGATATATTTAAATACCTATCAACATTTTCAGAAAAATATTCTACTTCAGAATATGAGTTAAAAATTTTTTTCTTTTTCTGTTTAAAAAATAATGACCAAACGAACAATACGTACAATTGGGGGACGAAGTGACGAGTTCGATTCCTTGGCCACGGGTGGCATTTTTTTACGGACAAGTCACGGTGTCCGGAGAACAAGTGTCGCCATCCCCCACCCGGGCATGGCAGATACTTACGGATGCCAAATCAAAAATTCTGACAAACACAACACACACGTGTAAAAACCCTACAATCATAAAACCCCACAATCAGCTAATGGTCATAGTCGACGGGCTTTAAAGATCAATAAAATAAAAATAAAAAAACATGTAAAATTAAATCACGATTTACACACACACATATATATATATATATATATATATATTTATCTTCAATCCGTCTCTATTTCAGTTATCCGTCACCCCTCTTGGTCACGTAGTCGATAAATAATCAAGGTCGTCTTACACATTATACAGTCCATAATATATTATAGTATGTATATTATGAACTGTAGACTTTTGTTCACAATACAAATACAAAGAGGTTATCACATGAAATAATTAATAACAAATTTAATTGAAATATCTCAACGAATTATAGATAAAGTTGTTGGAACGATATAATATGTTATCGTAGCAGTAAAACCCGTTGACATCCATCACAGGCTGTGCCTCAACAAAAATGTTCCTACAAAATATATTAATACAATTTGTTACATCGTATAATCATTTAAATACCGAATAAGATTTAAAAAATGACAAATAAGATTTCAATGGATACGTGCGTTGTGCGTATATGGGTTTCAGTGGGTGGTACGTATTATTGTTCGATATTCATAAATTTGATCAAAATTAAAGAAGATAGTGTCTTTCGAATTTTGACATCGTGCATTGTACAATAAGAGTATCATCATAATTATACATTTATACTGTATTACTGTGTACAGAGCGTACAATAGTGCTGTGCGGTTCGATGTTATATTATTTAATTGCCCCATGTATACAGTTAATAATTACCGTTACGTACAGAAGAGCAGAGCGATAAAGTGAAGGGACAGACCGATGTTTACTCGTTAAAAAATCGGGCTTCCGAGCAAACTCTTTTTCCATTCAAGAGAATTAAGAATAACTTTTGGAAAACAAATTGAAATCCTCGAGAAAACACAAAACGTGCAGTATAAATATATATATATTACATATACAATATCGTGTTTGCTCGTTATTTCGATATGTAGGTACTAGGTATAATATATATATTGTATATAAGCATCAATCTAAACGCGCATAAAACTTTAAAAGGATTCGAAGTTTTGGAAAAGACCACCTGAAGAAGGTTAGGAGAACTTATCCGTGTTCAATAATAACCGAACGTTATAATACACAAATAATACACCGATATATACTTGTATTATCCCTTATACAATCATAATACGGGTGACACACTCGAAAGTTTTTCACACGACAATGATGTGCCATATTATATATGCACGAAATAAGAATAACTCAGACAGGCTGCGGAGACGCTTTACGTGTACCTAACCTATACGTTATTATGTGTTACGACTTACGGACAATGTAGAACACTATAGCCTAACCTTGCAAGAACGATTTGAATCGCCTAACGAATACAAACAAATTATTTTTTGTGCATTATTTATTTTAATATTAAATTATTAATGATTGCAATTTTATTATATTCTCAATATTTTAAAACGATTTCAAATAATCGTATTAAATCGTATATACCAATCTACTGTAATATAATGAATATTATGTTTTGGCAATCATAATAATTATATAGATATTGATGGATGATCGATACACTTGAAATAGCAACTGTGTCTGTAGAAAACAAATAAAAATGTAAGTGTAGGAAAGCAGACAGACTTTGAAATTCTAAGAGCACTTCCCTAGTAAATCAAGTACCAATGAACAGGAAATGATGAAATTCTAAATAATCTTAATATACTAATAAATAATAACCTATCTATATATATATGATATATCCCATGGCGTTGTGCCATCAATATAATATGTATTATATTACTATGAATTACTATCATTATTATGTAATTGTTTTAAAATATTCATAATAATATGAAAAAATTAATACGTTAATTAATTGTTATAAAATATTAAGAATGTAATAATACATTTTATAATTAATAATATATGATAATATATCAATATTATATAATTTTTAGCAATAATATGTTTATAACAAAATATGAATATGCACAATAAACAATTTGTACGTTTGTTTGGTATTCCCGATTAAAATTTCCCGGGTAATGTGCGTACTTACTACTTTGCCCGTAACATATGATATTTATATATTATATACAACATAATGTACTCTATCTCTATGTATATTCAGTTACTGAATAGACATATTATTCTGAATTTCTGTAGAATTAAATTCTACACAATATAACACATGAACAATTCACAATTTTGCGGCGCAGTAAGCGACGGCGCGCGCAGTGGCGTTGTGGCACCGTCTCGAACTAATGACTGTGTACGATTTGCTATTACTTAGTACCTATTTAATACTAATAATTAATATACTACACTTCATTAAAATCTAAAGTAACATTCTAAAGTTTGGAAAATTCATAAATAGTATATTTTAATCGAAATAACATTGGAATAGATACCTTTGCGTGGCCAAATCCATCCTAAAAATTAATTGAATATCATGCCTGTGCTTCTTTGGTAGGTATTCCGATTCAAACTTAAGGACCTTCGTACAGAAATTATTGTACTAAAAGAAAATTTAGCTCTTATTAGTTTAATGTATTAAATGCAATTATTTTAATTTTAATTTTAAACAGTATACATATTGATACGAATTATCAAAACTCTTTAGTGTCATATAGCGACATAGAGTCCTTATATAGAGTTTCTAAACCTGTAGTAGGCGTAAAGAGCTAAACAAATCTCTCTCTATATAAAAAAAAAATAGAATCGATCATTATCGACATTAATTATTATTTGATATTAATAATAATATAAATAATAATCGTTCATTTAATTTTCTTTTTATGTATTAAATGCTTACACTATATCATCATTTTGTAGTTCCTTCCTAATAACATAAAATTTCATACATGTAAAATAACGTATACATTTTTGATAAATGAAAAATGAAATTATTTGGTCAAGTGGTACATGACAATTTTCAAAGTTCAAAGTGTGTACCTAGGTGGTACGCGAATATAAAAATGTCGAGAACCGCTGTCGTAGACCATGTAATAAAGTAGCGACCCAAAATCTATGATCGAACATAAACGTTTTCAGAAAAACATATACATTTGAAAAAATCTAGTAGATTTGGTTGTAATTTCGGTACAACTGCGTGCGTAAGAAATTTTTAATGGCCACAAAAATAATAAAATACATATTTTTTATGTTTTTAAAATTCCAATTTATCGATTCGTAGGCAGGTTAAATAAATCGTAAAAAAAACCGCATACGAGCAGCTACCTGTAGCCTCAATAGCTGCTAACGCACACAACTACGGTATAAAATATCATCTTTCGAGGTGCAGCAGTCTTCCAAATAAAATCGTGTGTGACAAAAATGATGGGAATTATGTTGGTTCTTTCGCGATCCCCACGGAGTTTTTGTCACACGAAATTTGGAAGACCCTGTATATTATGTATGCTGTATACTTTTATCTCGAAAATAGAAGGAATAACAATCGAAGTATTCATTGTTGTACAGGGTGATGAAGTGTATACTGCGGTATACAGCACCCTATATACAATAATTATTATTTTATTACTGCGGTAATATTATGGTTGCGTAAAGTCAAAAAATCAAGTTATTTTTTTGGTCACCACCACCCAGCATAAGTAATCGTGTGTCCGGGCACACAGTGGAAAGCACGTAACACACACCATTATCATACAGGACCGGCGCGATGGGCGGGTGTGAGTGTTATTGAAAATCTCCGTCGAAAACGACATCATTAGGTTCAATCGACGCGCCGCGAAAGTTTCCGCTCTTGATATAAAACCGTCTGTAACGGTATAATATAATATTATATTAGATATAGGTACGCGCACGCACACTCAATGCACCGTAAAAAAAAGAGTAAAGAACGGTTCCAGCAGCCAGCGAATGGCTCGGGCTTTCTATAAAATATACGCAGAGCCAGCATCGGAGATCGGTCGACCTATACGGAGGTGGTGGAGGTGGCGGTGCAAACCGGTTCGGAGTAATTGGCCAGCGTGCGACACGGCGCGGAGACCGGTCGAAACGAATTTAAAAACTGAGCTAAAAAAAAAAAAAAAACACGAATTGCATTCCCATAACGTCATAACGGTACAACGTAGCCAGCCGCCCGAAGCAAACTGCACGGCTCGAACGATAGTGACTTTGGCGAGGGGGCGACGGAAGTATAATACTTTTTTTTTTTTGGAATTCGTTACCCATATAATAATACGTACAAGGTACATTTCACTGAAATGCGCAGCGGAATTTAACGCCGCCGCTGGAGAAGGAATCGAAAAATTAACTGCAGACGATTTTTTTGGCCACCATATTATTATTTATTACCAATACAATACCATGTTATAATGTATGTCGTATGTATGATGAAGAATAATAATAATATTTGGGTCACCGCCATTACGGTGATAATGCCGATAACTTCAGATCTATCCATACCACTTATAGGTGTACCCGCATAATATAATATTACACCAAGGGAAGATTTTGTCGGTTTGTGCAAATCTGCAATACTACCACCAAGAGCGGATTTCCGAAAACCGATAGTATCTGAAGGGGACAATTAATGTTTTCAGCAAAAAACGATTGTATTCAGAGTTATTGTATACTAGTTTCCTTCTGAACAAAAACATGAATATGTACATTTTCACGCAACACATTGTTCGTGTGTATAACAGTCAATAGACACAAGACACAAGTATACAGGAAACAAAACCTATCAAAACTACTACCGTCTATCATCGTCAGAAATAATGTCACCGAAAACGCATGTGAATCAACAGTGTTATGTAATTATTAAAACTGTGTAACAATACAAAATGGTAGATAGATGACTAAAGTACTTGCTTTGGTTAAAATTATCATTAACAATTTTTTTATTCAATTATATAGGTACCTACCTAATAGAAAATATTGTTACGCTCCGAAATATGCGCGATAGATATTTATCTACAAATTAAAGAACGTTAATTGGTCTAACCAAACTTGTCATTAATTGCATTCCATTTATTCGTATTTTTTGTAATTATTGTTATCCTCCACACTCGGTGAGATATACCCGTACATTTTATAAAACCGTACTGGCTGTATAAAATATTCTGAAATTAAATAATCACATAATATATAATGTGTATACTATTTATTACGGTCAATGCATAAATGTTAAACACATTGAATTATGATACGCGTATTTAAATCAGATTGTCTGGCCGCCCACCACTGCACGCCGTGAAGACGGGTGACGTCATGGCGCGTGTAAAGATCGTGAGTCAAATATTATCCGGGAACACTTGAAATTCTCGAAGATCAAAATATATTGTACGTAGATACACGCAGTAAATAGAACGTTTACGTATACAAAGTTCGCAGCGCTTTCAAATTTCGAACTAAATTAGAAAGGTTTTACACTGTAACATAACCTTCGGCATAATATATGCGTGTTAGTTCCTGAATGAAATGGTTGTGGTGGTTACAAATTACAATTGAACCAGTTTGACTGCATACGACAATGTCTTGTCCACAGTGAAATGTCTTTCTTCTTTTCATAAGCTCAACATCCAGTTAGATTAGAATTGAAAATAATTTTTACCGAGCAGTGAGCGCCATTAGGCCGCTACAGCGTTGTTTTAATAGAAATAGAACGGCCGAGATTTAACAAGACGTTTGTCTGGGATCACAAAAATCAAAATCAGGCAAAATGCCAGAAAAAAAAAGTAAAGTTCACTATATTTATCCCTAAAATGAATATTAGCAATGACGCCTTACTGAGACATAAACATAAATTTGTTGATAATGCATTTATGAAGTGTCACTTAGAGAGCCTATATAAGATCTCTAGTGTCCATGAATCATTCTTTAAAAAGTAATTAATATTTTTCATAATAGATGAATTAAAAATTGTCTTTTTGAAACGTTTAATGTATACTGTTTAATGTTTATTATAGACATATATTACCTATGCTGGATCAAATAAGATAAACCATGCTTATTATTACTGACAGTTATAAATTGTCATTTTTAATTGATTAATAATTTATGTATTTAGTGTTTTTAATTTAAGATTGTAGCTAGTAATATTAGTATATAGCAAATACATTCAGTGATTTTTTTTTTAAATTTTTATTGATAGTTTGATGATTAAGAATTTATTCTCATAAAACAATGACATTATAAAAACAGAGGAAATAATTTCTAACCTGTTTAAAATTATGAACAATAATTCTCCAATTCATGAATAATTCTTAAAATTCAAATTTGATTCACGCAACAAAAGATAATACAATATACTTTGAAGAAAAAAAAAAATTACACAAACCAACATTTAAAAATCACATTCCTTATAATAATAAAATTAACTAGTATTGTTTATGTGTCCCATTACCTAGTTGATAACCCTAATACTAAATATATAATAATTAAATGTCAAACAATAATAGTTAAAAAGCAATTTTGTGGTTTATAAATAAAATGTATCTAAAAGTATGTTTTATTTTACAGAAGATTCTTAAGGTAAATTATACCTTCAAAGAAACGAAATAAAAATGGAATCGAGATATTGTTATGCCACTAGAGAGCAATAATGTTACTAGTGGTACAGTAGTGACATACTGTTAAGAACTCTTGTTGCGCTCACCAATACAATTTCTTTTCTCATTTAATAAGATTCAGAATCACTAGACACAAGAATTACACGCTCTGTATCTCGTTTACTCTTAACAACTGGTGTTATTAGCTCATTGATCCACTCAGAAGGAGCAGGGCGTTTTTCAGCTTTGGTCCAACCATCATCAGACTCGGGAATATAATAATCGTCCATTGATGTTCTGGAGTAATCATGATCTTTATTGCGAGATAAATTGTTAAAATCCAATAGCTCGCCAAGTTCGGCCATAATGGTATCACTTTGTCCATCAGCTGATGATCCATTTGCTACCATGTTTAGCATATCCTTCAAATTGGTGGTGCTCAAGGGTGATCCCGATTTCGAGAATAACAAGTTTCTCGATCGACCTAAAAATTGCAGAAATATGCCGTTTAAATAAAATATTTTAACTTAGGTATTACGAATAACACAGACCTGGAACAGCTGTATTGGACTCCTGGCCTTCTATAGACATTACGTCTTTTTCGTCAGTTGCTATAGGCCTCAAATTAGGTGCTGCTATTAAAGCTAATGACATCATAAGAACCAACAGACATGTGGCAGGTTGTGCTGTTGTACCACCTGGAGCGATAGCATTTTGTAAACGTTTCAAAGCAGCTTTCAATCGTTCATTTTCAGTCTGAAGCGTGCATACTTTTTTAATAAGCTGGCTATTATCATCAGAGCATTGCTTGACTCTAAAATATAACATTTATTTTTATTAAATCCATGAATCTAAATAAAATATATTAGTTTTCATTATTTTCTTACCTTTCTTCAAGACCGTCAACATATTCCTTCTTTCGTTTTCTTGAATCTTGGGCAGATATTTTGTTTCTTATTTTACGACGAATTCGTTTTAAATCTCTTTCTTCGTGTTTTGTTAGGGGATAATGTGTTGGCAATTTAATTCCTTCCTTCTCCATTAATTTCCTTTCTTCATCTACAAGTAAAAATAAAATATAAAACAATTAACAGCTATTATCAATATCCTGCTTGAATTGATTAACTTACTCGATAAATGAAGCCGTGGATACATAGAATCGGACTCATCACTTGTGCATTCAGACATCACAACTTTGGTCTGTTTTAAAGCAGGCATAGATTTTGAGACCATTGAACCATTATTCCTCACAAATATTCTTCTTCCATTGTTTATAGACTGTAATCGTCTGAATGCATCAGCATTGATTGTTTTACCATTCTGATTAACCACCTAAACAATACATTTAAATTATGAATATTCAAATTCCGTTAAAAGTAAATAAAACCTTCTCACCTTAATTGTTTTGACATTAGATAAATTTATTGGTATAAAAACAGGTTTTGACAAATTTTTAGAAATAGCAATTGGCCCTTTGGACTGATTAGGGGATATAACTACTGTGCGAGGTGTAGTTTTCAATAATTGTGGTTGTTGAATAATAGTAGGTTTTTCTTCTAAAATATGATTATCGTTATTGTTAGTTTCTTCATCGTTTTCTTGATTTTTGCCATCATCAATATCTTCATCCTCCTCATCAATTTCTTCTTCCTCCTCATCAATTTCTTCTTCCTCCTCACCAATATCAACTATTTCCTCTTTGACGAAAGAGTCATATATGAAGTCCATTTTAGTCACGACATCATCAGACTTAGATGATTCTGATATTGGATTGAATGGCATATTATCCACAGATGAAAGTCCTATACATATTTACTTTTATCAGAAATGTACTATAATATAGTACCAGTGTACCTAATCAATTTTATTTAAGCTCTTGGATCATATTATTGTTTATATTATTATTGAAAATATTAAATATATATATTTATATTTATAAAAAAACAAAACAACTATAGATGTATAATTGTACTAGACTCGGAAATAGGCATGAATCTTTTCACTGAATTACAGGTAGTCTTAAATATAAATCTAATAATGAATTTAGTTTTGCAAATTTAGATAATTAATTTTAGTTACTAAGTAGATACGTTTATTTTTAACTTAACAAATTTTGTAGTTAATAATTATCTAGGTATACTTAAGTAATTATTTTTAAAAGTTAAATATACTGGAAAGGTTAGAAATGTAAGAAAAAAAAGACAGTTAAAATTCAACATATGAAATTGAAATAAGTGACATATGTTTCACTTGTCTTATGCAAATTTTACCCATAAACAATACAAATGTGACATAAAATCTTTCAACTAATGAAGGAAATCTATGGGTGGGTAATAGAAGACCACCCAGTCATCTGTGCGATGTGGGTAAGCATAACATATGTCGGGGTAATTGGGCATGCATACACACGCTGGGGCAGTGTAAAGGTAGTGTTTAAAAACCGTACCGCTGTCTGAGCACGAACTGCTCTCGGCGTTGTCGTAGGACCTCGGCGTGGTGGCCGCGCTCGACATGAAGTCATCGTTGCTGGACAAGAACTCAAACGGCGCCGAGTCGTTTAGGTTCTCCATTTTCAGCAGAGAGTCGAGGAAATTGTCATTGCCTAGGTCCCAGTTCATGGCTCTCTAGGGTTGTAAAAAATAAAAAATCCAAATCAGATTCCGGGTGGGTTCCAAATCGTGCGGGATCGCACCCTGCGGACACCGCCCACCGACCGTCCGCCGCCTCGACGAGGAGTGCCGACGGTGCGATCGGTGGACGGGCGAGACGCTACAGGATCGCAGGTGAAACGTGACGTTCGTGTGACGACTTACCTCGGCGTCGTCGTCCGCAGCCGGCTTGTCGAAGACGTCAAGCGTCGACGTATCGTTGAGCAGCATGTCAACGATGCTCAGCGGGCACTTGCCGTCGGCCGACATGGTGGTCGCGTCCGCGTATCGACCGGAACAGATGTCGCGGGCAAACCGAAGTGTTCAATCAAATCTGCGGTGGCGGCACGCACTGCACATCTCGCGTAGTCGCCGGACCGGTCACATTACGTTATTTTTTTTTATTATCGGACGCGATAAACCGTACGGTATAAACTGTAAAGGTACACTCGGAACACGACCACAACAACAACAACAACAGTGATAAATAGGTAACAATGTTGCGACTCGATATCGATATTATCGCGACGGTAAGTCGTGCCCGTGCGACGGCGGCGTGCGGAAAAGTATGTGACGTATGCAGAAAATAATAATAATAATAATAATAATCGACAAAAAATTGACCGACGATCGAGCGGCTAGCCACCGATACTGCGGAGTGCGGACTGCGGACTGCGGTCGTGCGGCGTGCGGCCGTGCGGGGCCTACGTTACGTACACACCGTACGTCGGTACATTAAAAACGCAATCTTGTTTACCTGCACGCCGCCGCGGTTCGGACGGCGTCGATTGGCTGACGGGAAAAGGGATGGGCCGCCGGTTGGGCGCGCAGTGCTGCCGCGGCGGACGGCGCTAAATCACCGCCCGGCGCCCGGCTCTAACGGCCGCCGCGCCCATGACTAATCTCGCACGACGGAAAGTTCGAAAATAATAAACGATATAATTAATAATAACCGATAGCGATTAGCGAATTACGCGCAGGCCCCATGACTAATCTCACACGACGGTAAGTTCGAAGGCAATAAAATAGTATAAATAATAACTGATAGCGAATTACGCGCAGACGCTAGACACAGTGTCACATTGGTATTTTGGTACATAATATCATATTATTATTATAGAACAATAATAAAGCCAATAATAGGTACCCATGATAATAAAAATAACGTTTATTTGTATGTATAATAATAATATTATACAACCGTTTCATAATATATTATACATTTATACACATGTCATGACTCTACATGCATAACATATTTACATATTAACATATGGGCATAATTTGGCACGTTAGTATACAGAATTTGTTGATGCCATCATAAATATTATACGTTTTTGTTATTTTTTTCCATTTCCTTGGATTCTAAGAATCATTACTTTCAAACAAGCTGCATTAGTTTAATGTTTAAACTATTTTTAAAATAGGTACAAACTACATACATATTTAATAGTGTACATTGGACAAGTAGCCTACTCGATGTAGGTATATAATAGTAGATAGGTCACTGTAAATTGTATAATGAATGTGTTAAATTTAAATTCAACGATATACCATACACAATATATACCTACCTACATAGGTATATATATATATCATTGTATACGAAAAACGCTTCTCAGGGGAGACGGACGTATCAGCCTAGGATATTTGTATCTTACTCTATAGTAATAGTATTAGTAGGTATAAGTATATATAGGTAACAAGTAAGTAGTGGATTAAAACTTGAATTCACTTCTGCAAAAAACATTGCATATTTTGCATACCTACCTATTATTATAAAATTATCAGTGATTTTTGCTTGCAGTATGAATTCTCTCTTAACATCTTTTCTTATGAGAAACCTTGTATTATCTACATTTTCAGTCCTTAACTATAAAATTGAACATCTTATAATATATTTTTAACTACAAAATAATTTGCAAATGTTCGTAATTTTGAAGAATATTATCAACATTTGAATTTTAAATGCTTATAAAAAAAAAATAGCACCTATGTATAAAAAATATTTGTAAATACCTAAGATAACAACTTATGATGAGGAACCTTGTATTAAATTTGTAAGCATTTTTACAGAACTGATAATTTTTTACCGATATATTAATTTATAGAAAATAAACTAAAATAAATAAATAGACAGTCTTACTTTTTGATAACCAAGGTACTAATTGATAAACAATTATTTTAATAATAATAATAAAATGTAAACAATTGTTAATATTTTTTTTCCCCGATTATTTTAAAAAGTACTGAGAATTTTAAACTTTGGGTAGCCCTCCCCTAAACTTAAAGTTTCTACAAACTATAGATCCAATTTTCTACCAGAAACCTCCATCGAAGTTGATGAACCGAGCTTTTTTTCTATTGGAAAAATGTTTTTAAACACAAAAAAGCAATACACATCATTGCACAACCAATACCTACATTAATATCACTACCCTCAGAATCAAAAAATAGATCAAAATAAACTTTATTTTTGCAGCCTCTTAAAAACCATAGATGTTAAAGTGGTGTTCCACTATACACGGGTGTACAAATTATGATAAACACTCATTTTCTCGAAAAGTATTATTTTTTTATGCTGAATTAATATTTTTGGATGATTGATGGCATTACAAACCAAAAATGTTATTTTCGGAAATAGAATATTATTCGAACGACTATTCAGAGGTAGTTTATTAGTTATAAGTACCTAGGTACTTGAAGTTTAGATGATAACATGAGCCATGTGGGCATGTGGCTATATATTATGAGCTGAGTACCTATGCCTAATGGATCAACATTTTCTGGTTATACTATCTTATTGTGCTACTTTATACTTAATAGGTATTATAGGTGAGCAGATCGTAGATACTTATTAAAACTAAAAAGTAATTCACTGCTCGTTCGATATTCAATTTTTATATACGTATTGTCTATTGAAATTATCTAAAAAGTGTTTTACTCCAAAAAATAAAATAAAAAATATATTATGCTGTCTAGCACTCTGCCTGTCATTTCAGAACGTGATAAAAGTTAAAAAAATTAACGAAACAAATTTTTTTTTCATTCATCACGTATATAATTTATAATATTAGGTATAAGAACGAGGTACCTATACTATAAGACAGTCTATACCCATACAGGTATACCTAGCTAGTCCTAGTAGGATATACCTAATAAAACAACAAATCCCACTGTTACAGTTTACTGTCACTGTTACAAGTCACAACATTACAATAATCAAAACATCACACATAATAACAAAATTACAAAGCTTACAGCCACTGAGAAAACATTTCATTTAAAAAAATGTTATGTTACCATTTACCAATCTTAAGCCATAGTTGAAATATATATATATTACAATGGACATTGGACTATATATACTATATAGGTACTCTGACATGCTGTATATATAATACATGTTTAATAATTACATACAATGCAGTGAATTGTTAGTTTGTATAACTTCGCAAAAAAAAAAAATTAGTTGAATAAAAATGTAACGAAGTATAATAATATATTTGTATAAAATGTATTTAAAATATAAACATGAAATACTGTCGATCCCTGGTTATATTATAAGTACCTATAGATGGCTATATATACGGTTATACCTAAGCTTATATACTAATTACCTAGTTATTATACTTATTACATTTTAAAATTATAAGGTATAACACATTCCGGGCATCCCCGGTATACTTGCTTCTCCAATAATACTAATTATATACGTCCTAATACTATAATTAATATAATATATTATTTAATTATTATAATACAACTGACACATATATTATAATACCTATATACTCTGAAATTCTAACTCGATGCGATATATGAATAAATAAACATTTCTATATACATAGTATGTGTAATAATTAGCCATCTTAAACATAAGTATATATTATTTAAAAATGGTGAATATGTATAATTAATAATAATAATAATATTATTATGCCATTTACAAAACTATAATATTATATGTGCATGCGTTAGGCACCTCTACCCACATAGTATAGGTAGCTATATACGATATACCTATACCTACATAAGGGAACATGCTGCAAGACGAGACACTTAAATACTTAATGTTTAACTCGTTGTGGTATGTCGAATTTTTCAGAAAAATTTTTAAATTATGTACGGCCATTTATACAAGTAGGTGTTCCTTAGTTTTTAAATTGTTAAAACAGCGTGGAACTTTTAACAAAATAAGTAATTTTGAGACGAAAATAAAAAACACTATTATAATATAATATGCTTTATCAATCAATTATCATAAAACTATTATCAACAATCATCAAACTTGCCTCCTTAAAATATTCTAAAGAGGTTTGAAACCTCTAACGCTGTTCCGTTTTACCTCGTATTTCCCTATGTTCCCCTATTAGTATTTGCGAATGTCTGTGCCAAACGTCAATAGCCAAACCTACCCAATAACCAATAAGTAATAACTAATAACTATATTGACTATTATTTGGATTTCCAATAAACACTTACAATTTAGTTGGAATAATAATAATAAAGTAGGTATATTGTGTATTATGATTTTATGAAATATATACGCAGCTGAAAATATAATAATATGTAAAGTACAGGCATTTGCAGGTTTAATATATATTATGGAATACAATCCATAGTGGATGGGTAGGTAAATTTACATGGAAATTGTAAATATGCAATACCAAAACTGAAAACACATTAATTTGTAATTTATTAGAATTATTATACCTATTCAGTATAGCCATGTAGCCACCTAATGATCATTTCGCTTTTATTATAATATGTTTAATATGCGTATAATGATGTATACTATTATAATTTATAAGTATTAAAGTATTACATAAGTTTCTGAATTAAAAATTCTAATAAATACTAACTTATTATAATTTTTATCAAAGCGAAAACATTTATAGATAAAAATATTTAGTACCTATAGGTAATACCTGCAGGCTGCAGTAGGGTGGTAAATGTATGTCTTTATACATACATACTGACTATTACACAAGATATATATTATATTACCTAATAAACTAGGTATTCTAAAATAGTCTATTCTAAAATCAACGATATTACAATTTACAGGGACTGTGCGGATTGTGAGATAAGTGAAACTAATGACCTACTGATATACAGCTCGGAAATATAAAATAATTTATCTATATTATATTTTATAACCTTTTATTTTTTTTTATATAATATACAGATAAGTAGATGACAGCGATTTATTATTACTTACGGTGTATATATTATAATACTACGATAACATATTATTTTATCATATTTTATCCAATATGGTGTAGACTACAGGACTGCAACCATAGAAAATAGATTAAAGGAGCAGGAGCCAAGAGCAGTGGCGTTGACAAGGGGGGGGGGGTTAGATGCCTTAGATCCCCCCATTGAATTTGTATTACCTTAGTAAAAAGTTTTGAGAGGGTGGGGGACTTTCTAACTTTCCCCTCCCATTTAGCTATGTCGTTTTTATTTTATCCCCCCTTTCAGAAATCATGTCTACGCTACTCACGATTTAAGGTATATCTTAAATCGTGACGCTACTGTGCAAGAGGGATGCAACTATGCTAATTGCAAGCCTATGCAAGGGGACTACAACTGTAATTTTCTAAATTACATTTGGCGTGTTTGTGTAAGTTCTTATTTTTTATGAATATGAGCCTACTATTAGTGGATGATAATTATAAATAAAATGTGTTTTTTTTTAAAGATATTTTGACGAAAATCAAAGAAAACTGGAACAAACATAATATTATATAAAAGGTATATTAGATATTATTCATATTGGTATACACTATATACTGTACATAGTATATACTATACATATTATTATAATTTATAAGTAGGGGCCCGTATGACTGTATATGAGTTGTAGGTATAATCGGACGGTTTCTCTTCGAAGTCCACTTATCTATCTACGCAGTACCTACGCATGCCATGTAAATTAACAGATTAATGATCACTGATCACATATTATACGTATTGCATATAAATGCATACAAAAATATGTAATAGTTCAGATTGTATATTATTTCTAAAAATAAAATTTTAAAAAAAGTATGTAATTACAATAAACGATATAATATAATGCAAATAATATGTACACTCATCACTATACAGTCATATATTATGCAGGTATAGAACTATTATAATAGCAGAGTGTCAGAGTGTCAGAGTATCCTAAAATAAGTACATATACCTACTAATAACGAAACTATCTGCAAGTGTCAGGAAAAAATAGTAAGAATAATCAACATAATTTACTACAAAAAGAAAACCACAAAAGAATGTATTATTTTCTAACTGAGCAAAACGGTTTTGTTGATTTACCTAAAATATTAAGTAGGTAGTTATGCCAACCTGTATGACTATATAATATCTGTAAATATTATTACACAATGCAATCAATACACCAATAGGTAGGTACCCATTATTAGGACGGTCGACGGATAATAGGTAGTTAAACAAAAGTCATAATTAGATCTATTATGAAGCGTGTAAAACCAAAAATAATAATAATTAATTCCTGGATAAATAGTAAATGTTTTGAAAATACTATAATAATATATTATTAATTCGTTTTCAACAGTTGATATTATATTATTACAATAGGTATAGCGGTACCGCCGTAAGCCGCGTATATAGGTGAGACGTAAGTGTTTACGTTTTACGTATTATATATATCTACTCGATCTAGGTACGGGTACCTATTACATACTTAAACCTACTTACAGGTTACCTGATGGCTGGTGCATAAATTATGTCTGAATATTAAGGTTTTATGTTTTAATAAACAAAACACTGATGAGTATTTAATTTGTGTGGGTTTAACTGCGTGTCTATTGTCTGCACTCTGCAGCATATCAGGTTAAATAATACATTTGTTCTGTACCTATACTGGCTATATTTATATCTAGTGTCTACCTATACCTTATGTCTCATACCAGTCATATACTCATACTTGCAGTATTATCTTACATTAATTTAAATATAAATTATAATTTATTATGAACATATTATAACCATTAGAATGCAATGAAGTATTCTATATGAGATTGTTTGTACGTGTGTGCCTACAAACACGAGCTAGGGCGTATTCACGGGGGTGATATGAGGAAGGGACGCCCCAAAAATTATAATATTAATATTACTCTACAATTTATCTATAAGAAATAATATAAGTATATATATCTCCCCCCCCCCAATGACAATTTTGTCTACTCCACTGCGTGTATGGTGTATATAGTGTATAAATATTTTAAACATTATTTTTGATATATGTATAATTTATAGACGCTGGAGTTACAAATTCAGCATACATTTTTTTTTTAAATACTAAAAACAAACAATAGAAATTGTTATTACATGTTTTTGGGTGGAAAAATCAAAATGGCAAATTGGTAAATCTAATTTTTAGACAAATTATGATGGTAAAAACATATATTTAAGTCAAGTAGTTTTAAAATTTTTTTTAAATATCAATATTCTTTTTCGATTAAATTCATTTTAAACGTACCTAATAACTTTTTTCAAAATATTCTTATTGGGAATTTCCTGCACTCTGCAGTTTATAAACACCTAATGGCTAATACATAGTATATAGTAGCCAGTAGGTATACCGTATACCGTATACCGTATACCGTATACAGTTATACACTGTCACTGCAGTAAACACAAACTAAAGGCATATCATATAGGTAAATATTTGAAAAAACAAATATGAGTAAAATATGAATTTATAAATCATAATTAATGTGCAAACGCCCATTGCAATATAATATTTATCATTTAGTATTTTAGCATTTTGATTGCTTTAAATAAATTAGATAACTATATACCTACATTAGATTAAGCACTGGTATAAGTAGTTTAGTTATTCGACAAAAAATGTAGTTTAGTTAAACCGTTAACTATTTAAGACAACAATATAATGCCCTATTTATTATTGACTATTGACCTAGCAATTATTTATAATGTAAACAAATATTGAAAATATCTGTAAAACTCGCACACGATCAAACTAAATTGTATAACATTATATTTATATGCCTAGTTAGCAATCATATTATGTGGTCATTTGTATACGTAGCAATGTATAGCATAAAATAACAAAAATAAAAAACAACTGCAATCATTATAGTCATCAACTACAGCGGCATGTTAAAAAATGATTTACATATGAAACAAACCAAAAAATTAAGGACCCACTTAAGTACCCAAAATATGGATTTTTACCTATATTATCGAATATAAATAATATCACTTAAACAAAAAAAAAAAAAAAAACAAAACTGTATCTAGTAAGTACCTATCTTTATTTTATTCTATATTTTTTTGTTTTTCTTAATATTCATCATAAAGCCGCCCATTTTAGACTAGAGGCTAATGCAATATTGCCTCGAAAAAAAATTCTTCTGCACCCCACTAATCACATAGGTATATCACCATTTATGAGGTATCTAAAAAAAAATATCATGAATTTTAGATATTTTTATAACTTTTTGTAAAAATGTTGATACTTATAGACTATTATAGTTTATACTATAATAGTTACCCACCTAATTTATAAATCGAGAGAAATTAAAATACTCGTAATAAATAATAACTATCGACGTCCGACGCTATATAATATACTATTATACTTATATCTAAATTATTATAATCAGTATAACCTTATGATATTTATAAAATTCGATGTAGCTAGGTAATAGGTATTATATTTTGCACAAAAATGATAAATTCATATTCTATAATAGCAGTATGGATAAAAGTAATTAGGTAGATAACTATTAAAGTGAACCTATACCTTAGGTCCTAAGCTTCTTTGTTCCAGTATCTACCTACATCTTAAATTAAATTCAAAATAATTGACTCATATAGGTATATCTATGGGTAACTTAAGTATATTTAAACCATGGGTATATCTAATGGCTAATTTAATTTATAGACTCACATGTCAACGATTCTTAAACAATCATAATATATTATAATTTATGTTATTCGATGGATTCTAATTTTCGTTGATTTTAAATATTAGATATTTGTGAAAATAGTACTAAAATATAATAACACGTAGGTGGATTGTACTGAAACTGGTTGTAGGTCTATACGAAATATAACTATTAAATCCAAGACTAATGCAAAATAAAATGTATTTAGCATAGATCTTTCTTTAAATCTTATACTAATGAAAAATCAAATTCATTGAGTTTTGCGTAAACATTTGTTGTTTTGTATTGGTACCTACATACATTTTTTTCGTTCTAATTTGGAACGACTTAGAATTCAATCACGGATTTTGTTGAATAGGTAGGTAATATAGAATGACATTGTGACCTAGTTAAAATATTGTGTTACGTTTTTAAACGTTTATCGTCAGTCAGAACTCAGAATATTGCTTATCTGTTGTAAAAAGTCTGAATACCTACGAGGCATTAATTGAATTTGTTTGTACTACAATTCATATACGTACCTACCATATTATGTAGAACCATTGATATATAAATATTATTATTTATAATCAATGGTAGAACGTGATAAAAATCGTAAATTCGACAAAAGATGTACGGTAATTGTATTACTCCTACAACGGTCAACATAAAGCAATATTAATACATTATAAAGATTTATAATTTTCAGCAAGGATGTAGCACACCATTTGTTTTCTCTCTCCAACAGTCCGACCCATGCACAACATCGACAGTACCTAATACCTATTTTAATTCAGCAAAACCAATCTTGTATTGTTAAAGCTTGAATATTATACTGAATATTTACCTGATACAAAACTTGAAGCTTAGAATATTATCTGTTTTTGCATTAGATTTTACAATACATACATTTTTTTGCAAATTATGACTTATGAGTACCTACCCAATTATGTATATAATATTACAGTTTAGATAGAATATCGCAAGAAATTGGAATAACTATTGTAGCAAAACCAACTTAGCCAACATACACACATAGATACCTATTATTCTTAACTGTATATTATTACCTATATTATATTATTGATATGCATATTGCATATGGATATGAGTATAATACTATAATATATGACTATGATATTATACAATAGTTTGACAATAGATCAATTTACTCGTTATTACCTATTAAAACTAACAACACACGATTGGTTATGCCGTATAATAGGTAGGTACTGTATTAGCGTAAAGATCAATGACGGAAAACAAAGTGAGATGACATACTCTCAAGAGGACGTCACACCCGCATGTGTTGTCTCCGTCTTACAAATGTATACAACATGACAAAAACTGTTTTGAGCGGGACAACTTTCATCCTTCAGTGTTTGTAGTAGTGGCTCCAAAATTGCTAAACATTTATAGAAAATTATCTATGCTACAGAATGCCTATAGATTTAGATAACATAAATACAATAAAAGTAATTTGCTTCTAAACATTTTGTTTTTTTTTTCATTTGTTAATTGTTATACAAAATGATTTGATAGTGCTATTAAAAAAAGCAAGCTGTTGCACAGACAAAATTTTTCTTTAAGTGTTGTGAAAATTTGGTAGTTCTACAACAAATAGGTGCGAGAAAAGTTGTTCCTTGCAAAACAGTTTTTGCTATGTTGTACATTTGTAAGAAGGAGACAACATATGCGGGTGTGACGTCCTCTTAACCATAGACCTAAACTAATGGACAGTAAACAGCACTTTCCACATCGCCATGCCCTTGGTAATCCAGACGACGTAATGGCCTACGTTTTAGCGCCTGTTACGGCCCAAAACCTCACTTTTCTCTCTCAACAATCCCGTCTGGTAATTTCTCTCTCTATACGCTGTCATTAGTTTATATTATGCTCTTAACAACTTGACTTCCAATTTACACATTTTATGTTCAATTATTGTATGAATTTCAAGAAATGTTGTTCGTCTTTAGGCTATTATTGTATACCAAATATTCTACGAAGGCTTTTGCTCCACATCATTTGATTACGTTTTACATTTATGCACAGGAATTGAAGAGATAGTCACTACTGATTGTGCATATTATATCACTTCTAGATGTAGATGAAGTTCATATATAAACCCTAACCATCATATGATCATTGGTTTGTTGCAGTACTCATGCTCATGCACTCTTTAGTAATTATTAATACAAAATCAGTAGTGTCTTGTGTCTAATAATATAATAGTTAATAATGTTACAAATGCGTAACATATCAAATTGTACGCTCTGCAGAACATATTAAGCTCAGTTAGTTTAAAAATTAGAGGGAATTGACCTCTTATAAAATTTAAAGGTAAGATTATTATCTAGTCAATCTTATGGGCTTTTTATTATATTTTAATTTTAAAACGAGTTTTCAGTATTTTAAAATTGTAAGTTCAATACACTCTAAATTTTAAAATAACGGAGCCAAAATATAACAAATATCGGTGTAAGTGTGTAACGTCCTATTAATAACTTACCAACAGTTGGAATAATATATAGTACATACAATTAAGTTATTAACATGATACTACAAAATACAAACTGGTTTGAAAAGACATTGCTAAATGGAGTCAAAATGCAATGCAGATAATATAATCATTAATATCTTCAAAGTATTTAACCACCAATTAACCATCACATTTTAATACTTTGTGTAAAGATAACTTTTTCTAAGTAAAATTTATATTAACTGGATAATTAGTTTTCTATTTGCAAATATGAAGATAATTAAAATAATAATAATAATAATAATATCAAATTCACAAGATTTTTTGTATTTTTATTATATTAAAAAAAAATGATAAATTTGAAACTAAACATCAAAAAAAAAAAAAAAAAAAATTATAATAATAATAAATATTATTTTTTAAATTAAATAGTAGTAGTAAAATTATGTTTTCACCTAAAAATTAGCTAAAAATGTACATATCACGAACATAACAATATTTTTTACTCGAAAAATTAAAAAAAAAAAAAAAACATAATGTTATACAATATATTTATATTACATAAGTATTTTGTACATCACAAGCAATTATTTTGTTTAACATATTTTGTGAACTGTAGATAATTGAATGCATATGCTTACATTAATCGAAGCTTTTAGTTAAACTTCTAAAATCAGTTTATTTTCCAAAATGCGGTAAATAACTATCAACCCATTGGGTTGTTGTACATTTCACACTAGTAAAACCAGGTTGAAATATTTAACATTTATTCATAGTACACTTGGATGAAATTACTCATCAACTGTTTATGAACTATTATTGGAATAAAATTGTTCGATAGTAAACCATAATTTAAATGTGTAGTTCTTTTATTAAAGAATAATAAATATCTTAAAAAAAAAATAAACTGAAAACCAAATTATAAGATTAGCATGAGAAATATTAAAATATTCACATATTCACATTTTTGACGATTAAGTTTTACAGTTATCGTTAATTCAAATTAAACACTTAATTCAATAATAATACAAAACAACCAAAAAATTTGTATTATTTTTATTTGGGATATAAATAACAATATCTTATTCAATATTACATCAAATTAAAACCGAAAAATATTTAAAATTAACTGTTATATTAAATTTTAAAAAAATAATAAAAATAGAAAGTACATATTTAGATTGAATTTTAACAGAGCAGTAATCTCACCCAAGTAATAAATATATTCTGAGTAACAAAATAATAATAATAATAATAATAATAATAATAATAATAATAATTAAATAAATAGTATAATAATTTTATTATACAATCTGGACGAACCAAGTGCTTGAACTCAGAAAAAAAATTTTTATTAAAAAAAAATATACTTAAGCTCTTTTATGGGCAGTTATAGGAAAAAGTAAGTGAGGTATTGATTGATGTGTTCCTGAACCAAAACTTAATTGAAATTAACATAAATAGATTTACATATATTTGTTTTTAATATAAAAGTTAATTGAAACGGTATTTTATTTAATTATTTACAGGAACTAATGTAGGGCGCATTTATTTTATATTATAAAAAATTACTACTTAGGTAACTTAAGTATTATTTTTTATTTGACATAAATAATTAAAAATTTTGTTTAATAAGCAAACCAATCAAATAAATCTATACTTCTGAGTCCTTATTTATTTTGAACAAGAGAACGTGAATGTAATTTACTTGATAATTATTTATCATATACATTTATATATTATTTTTAACAAATAAAAAAAGCAATAAATGAATATTATACTGTCTTACTGTCTAGTGTCAAGACTAGTGTCAACAATTGAAGCATCTTGGCATCATATTTTTTTATTGATCGTTGACGGAATGCACAGGTGACCAAATGCTAACAGTCTATTATATGTTATTTTAATATATGTTTTTTTTCTTTTATAGATATAAGTATATTGTAGCCTATTAATTTAATTACAAAAAAAAAAAAAAAAAAAAAAAAGGAAAGAGATGTTTCAAAATTAAATACAAAATAATATTTAATTATTGTATTGGATAATGCAATCTCACGTAATGGTCGGAACGGGAACATTTAGGGCACTGTCACGCGAGTTAGAGTGCGAGGTGGCGCGTAACAGCGTGACAGCTTCTCGTTCAGAGCTGCATTTAACCACTGTTAGTCACTTAGGACGAGGAGTTTTCTTCTTTTTACGTTTAAAAAAACAACAACATCTATAAACGACATTTGGTTTAGATAAAATATCAAAAATGTATGTACAAAACTATTTATCATACTTAGTATCATCAACAATTTCTGTTTCAGCTTGTGCTGTAATAGGAGTATTGGAATGGCCGGCAGTTGGATCATCATTTGCCAATTCACCATTAGTCGAGCTTACTACCTTTAAATATAAAATAAATGCAAACAAATTATAATATTTAGTAAAACAATTATTCTAGATTAAATTACTTGAACACTTCCATGACGATCAGCAGGGGTTAAGTTTCCTAATGTGTGACCTGGAAGCTTTGACCCATCTTGCCAACCTTTTGTTCCAGACTGAAAAATATATAATAATGTAAAAATTAACAAAAAATGTAACTATGAATCTTATTACTAAATTTTTATTAGCATTTATCAAAAGATGACAATTTGTTACAGTAAAAACATAATTTTTACAGGAACGATTCTACTGGTATTAAATAAATAAAATGAATATTATACAGATATTTATGGCTTGTACTATGTACACTTGGGTTTTGCAGGATAAAAAATTAAATGGTCTTTAATGAAATTGATACCTTATTGATTAACAATACACTATCATCATTATCATCACTGTAGACTGACATTTCGTCATTGTCCTTGCACATTAATAATACAACATGATTTCATTAATAATAATATAAAATAATTTAAACTACAAAATAATTTTACCTTGTTGCCTGCAACTTGTCTTTCTCTGTTTGGTGATAAAATAACTTCTTGGCTGGATTGAATGGAACCAACTAATGTGCACTAAAAATACACAAATGATTACTTATGTATGATTATATCATTGAAACCAACAAACATTTAGACATTGCATAAAAAAAAAAAAACCATACAATTATTTATGACCACTATAAATGTTATCCGTGTGACTTACCAAATTGCTTTCAGATGTTTGAGGACTTTCATTGGATATGTTGCGTATAACGCGAAGTATGTTAAACAAGCCACGCTTCTGATTTTATAGCATAAGATAACACAAAAAAAAAATCATGCAGCATGCACAGAAAATATAAAAGTAAAAAGAACCAAAATTATTATGTTGGTAGCAAAATAATAATTTCTTCAAAATACACTAAGTGTATATTATTACGGTCAATGCATAATAAAATAAATACAATTTTTATTCTAATGCAGAAACATTTGATGAGCTCAAAATAAATAATAAACCTAGTCGTCAGTTTTAATTTTAAATGTGTTACAAGCATTAATTCTAACTAATATTTATTTTGATTTAATTAACTACAGTACAATATATCAGTAAAGTAATTTATTAAAATGTCTAAGAATGACATTTTAAATAACCAACTTGTAAAATTAAAATAACATTTACTACATATTCTTCCATTTTACATTATAATCATTAAAACAAAAAAAATTAATAATCCAACAACTTTAAAATCATTTTAATTAGTTACGTATGAAAATTTAATAATTTGTATATCAGCAAAAATAAATAGTTGGTATTTGAATTTTAGTTAATTAAAAATACTAAAAGGCCTTAATAACTAAAAGTTACAGCTGATTGATGGATTATAGACTAAAACAAAACTTTACCTATACAGTGTAAATTACATCTCATTATTATTTCATACTTGTAAAATATTCACGAAAAAATAAAGAAATTTTTTTATTTTAGAAATGCATAGTTTTGAGTTAAAGTTATTGATATTCATGCAATAAAGTTATTACTCGTCAAAATTTAAATATTTTTAAAAAATAAAGCATAGCATACCATTGTTTTGCCCGTCCAATCAAATTCAGAGTCGTTAACATAACCTTTTTTCTCAAATAAATTTTTGAATAATGTACGCAAATATTCATAGTCTGGTGTCTCAAAGAAATCCAATCGTCTAACATAACGTAAATACTGGGCCATTTCCTCTGAAAACAAATTTAACTGATTAGAACAAAAATCATTTCATAAACATCAATAAATACCGGGATATCCATCACACAAAGCTTCTATAGGAGTGGCTCGTTTTGTATCACCAATTTTTTGATATCTTTCTTTAAGAGTATCAGCTTTTAAACCTTGCCATGGTAATGAACCTCGTAAAAAGTACATAAACATATGTCCAAGAGCTTCTAAATCATCTCGCCGACTTTGTTCTGCAAGAAACCAAACAAACTCAATATATATCTATTAATTATACAAAAAATATATTTAAAAAATTAATTTAGGCTATTAGAGAATTTAACTTACGAGGATGCTACCCATGCACTTGTTGTCTCTGTTTTGCAAACGTACCACTAGCAAATTTTCATTCACTAGTTTCAATAGTGTGGGGTTAGTTTTGATATGGTAATGAGTTGATCTATTATCAAATTTTAAGATAAGAATATTATCTGTGCTTAAGCATTGACTTTTATTCGGTATTTTAATTTTCAAACTAGATGAGAATTTTTAATTTTTGATATTTCATATACCCATATCTTACATGAAAATTAAAATATCAAAAATTGCTGATACATAAACATAGATAATGTTCTTTCTTACCTAAAAGTTTGATAGTTGGTCAGTTTACTCTAATATCAAAACTAACAGCACACTATTGAAACTAGAGAACAAACATTTGCTAGGTCGTACGTGTGTAAGATGGAAACAATCAATGCATGGGTAGAATCCTCTTAATCATTAAACGTTAATAGTTTATAAATAATAGTGTTTTGTAATTTTATATTAAAATCTTTGAATAAATATTCTATATTAAATTTCAATCTAAATAGTTAAAAATAAGGTACACCGTTAAAAAAGTATATACCCTAAAACTCAAATGATCAAAATAAAAAAAAATGGCTGCATCTGAGTTGGGTACAAAAATAATAGCAGTTCTAAATTGTATATGAATTGGGTCTGGGTGAATACAATATTGGGTGAACCAAATACATAATTAACGATACAAAACTGAAAAAAACTATAAAAATAAATGTATATACCTTTTCCTAAATGTGTGTTTATGCTCATATATCTTGCTGTACCAGTTAAACTTTTATGTTCCCGGTATGGTATATGTTTATTTGTTTCTAAATCTATGTATTCTTTAGCTAAACCAAAATCTATAATAAAACATTATTTATATTAATTTATACAGTTTATGAATGTAGAAAAATTTGGAACTTGGAATTAAGTTACTTCTATTCTAGAATAGACAATATTATACTGTGACATACTCATATTATATATATAAAAAAAATGTCCAATGAATATTATTAAAATTAATTGATACATTTTGTGAAAATATTGTATTACTACCATAATAGTTGTATATTATATTTATATAAATCTGTTGACGGATTGCATGAACAATTAGAGCCTATGGTTTCTTAAACATAATTTAGAGGTCCACTAATGGTCATTAAATTTTATTGAACCATTAAATACATTTTTCATGCAACCTGACCTTTTTCATGCAACCCAAGTCTTAATACTGGTTAGTTCCTTTAAAAACTCAATAAGAGATTAAAAGAATAACTAATTTACTCAAAATAATTAAATGATTATGGTATATAGTATATATATTTCTATATAGATCAAATTCCAAATTCCTTCAGTAAACTGTATCATTATTATTAACCTATAATATGAATAGTTTTATCTTTTTTCGTTGAAGTACGACCAATGAGAAAGTTTTCTGGTTTAACATCTCTATATATAAGATGTCGGCCATGAACATATTCTATCCTGTGCAACTTTAAAACAATACAAAAATAAATTATTGATTTAATAAAAATGTAATAAAATCCAAGAATATTACAATTTTATCATCATAAAAAATAAATTACAAATTACCAATTGAGTGGCAATCATGAGAACAGTTTTGAGCGAAAACTCACGCCCACACATATCAAATAAATCCTCAAGACTGGGACCAAGGAGTTCCATGACTAAAGCATTATACTTGCCGCATGGACCAAAAAAAAATACTTCTGGTATGCCATCTGAGAAGAAAGCAGGAGCTACGGAAGCAAGCAAATATTATTATGTTAATAAAAGTTAAAAATTAATTTAACCACTTAATAAAAAATATATATATTTATCTTTACCATGAGATCCAAGTAATTTATAAAAGCGATATTCCAAATGCAATTGAGGCGCTTTGGATTTCATTGGCTCCTAAAATATTAAAAATGAAATAGGAAATTATTTAAACATAAACCTAACTAATAGTTATTGTAATTTATTATATTACACAAATATCAACATATGTCCATCATTCAAGTATTATGCTTTATTAATTATAATATGATTCTTACCATTTTTATTGCCACATGTTCGTTTGTGTATAAGTTTTTTCCTGGAAAAATAAAAATATATAATATAGAATAAATATAATTATTTAAAATTAAAAATCATGTGTTTCAATTAGCTTTGTAAAAATTATTTTCGTACAGTGTTTTTTTTTATAACATAAATGATATGCAACTAGTCAACAGCATTATAAATATTTACATCATCACATTAAAAACAGTTAATTCTTTAAATTGATTTTAAAATGTGACTAAGAGATTAAGGAATAGATATATATTTTTTTTATTGACATTCCATTTCAAAAAAACTATAGTATTATTCATTATATTTTTACTATTATTCAATTGACTAAAAATTTGTCTATGGTAAAAAATTAAATCTTTTATATTATGTGAAGAATATGAAAAGCATTTTGAGTAATATACAGAAGTGCATATATTATGTACATATATTATAGACATTAAGATATTAATAATGTATTTGATATTTAAAGGTATAGATGAATTTTAAGTGTAGTTAAATGAGTTTTCAAAGAACTAACTCTCCACCTAGATATTTGTAACTATGTTGCTAATTCAATATAAAATTACCCGGCATAGAAACTTAATTTTAAATTTACCAAAATGGACCATATAATTATCTTCATAATGTCTATAATATTCTAACAATTAAAAACTATTAATAACTGTCATAACTTAGGGGACACTCCAACCTTTATTTATTTTACAGCGGGCCAAATCTGGGATACGTTTTGACATTACAAGCCAAAGTTGTTTGGAGATGGGTGGGATGTAATGTGATTGAAAAGAGAGGAGAACTGTTTTATTATTTTCTTTCGCCAATAATTTTACAAAGGAAAAGATTAATATTACTAATTTCCTAACAATAAATACAATATTAACATATACATAGTTATGATCTTAGAATTCAAAATGAGCTTGACAGGCATATATTGGAGATCCCTAGGTCTAACTTAACAATTATTTTGCATACAATAATTTAAATTAAAAATAGATTTATCTGGTTGAGAATATTTATTGTTATTTTATACATTACTTAATACAATATTATTATTTACAAATTCAAGAAATTATAAAATAAAAATAAATATTTTAACAAAAAAAAAAAGTTGGCACTAACTTGAATTTAGTAAGTAAAAATAAATATTAAACTGACAGTAAAATGGGCTTAAATATTATTGACCAAAAGGAAATGTATTTACCTAACAAAGGGTCTTAGGGTCAGTTGGTAAATAAGAATTTCAGTAAAATAATATGTCCAAATAAGACATAAATATTAAATAATGATCAATTCTATTAAGTTTTTTTTCCTATATTATATAAATGAACAAAATATAGTTAAAGTTAAACACGTTGATGCATTTAATAAAAAAAAAATTAATAAAATACCACACAGGATTTAATCAATCTAAATTAAAATCAACATAATGTATCAATGTATCTATGTATCATCTATGATACATTATTGTTATTCTTAATTTTAATTTTAATTTAGTAGAAACATGGTTCATATAACCCATTAGGTACTTAAAAAAATACTGAAGACTATTAATATTTAATTCAGCATTTTTAGGATAATAATAATATTACCTCCAAAGTTATAATTCAATTCTTTGGAGTAAGTATAATATTAATAATTATCAATTGTTCTTAATTTTATTTTCTCAATGAAGTTAATACTAGCATTTTTTTTTTAAAAGTTGGAACTTAGTCATATAAGTATAAATATGATGGAATTCTAACTCACTAATAGTTCTTGCATTAATTTTATTTTATTTTTAATAGCTCAATTTATTGAAATGTAATTCATAAAAATGAAAAACAAATAAAATTGTATTATTATTTTATTTTATTGAATCTATTTCATCAATTGAAACATTTTAAAATATGTTCATGTGAATTTACAGAATTACTAAAAACCCAGCTTCGACACCCTGCTCGCTATACTCAGCCCCTGGATTTTACCAACCACATCAAATGTGCAGATGTTTTATCTAAAATATTTTTTATACTGTGATTTTATTTTTGTGTTGCCATGCCAATTTTAAACACAGGATGGTATTTAAAACTGTTTTTATATAATACAGATACTTGCTTACTAATTGTATAGCTAACCTTTCATACTTATCTCATTTTCTAGTACTTATTGTTCTAATTAAAATCTTTAATCAATTTCATTGAATTTTATTTACTTTTCAGAACTATATATTTTTCATACCTAAAACCTAATACTTATGAAGAAAAAAATATATTTATGTAAATGTATAATAATATTGGAAACAGAAATAAATACAAAAAAAACATAATTTATTTGATAATTCAGACTTTGTGGTATAACCAAGATCTTGAAAGGTTTCACTCTCAGACTAGGTAATGTGCCGGAAATTATCCAATAGTAGGGTAAAAATAGGGTAAAAATAAAATGTTTGCTGGTTATAAAGCTATACACGAAAAATATAAATGAAACTTAATGATGACAAACATACAATGTAAATGTTTGCACCCAGTCCTATTCTCTTGATCTTTGTAAACAATGTCAACTAAGTACATAAAGTAAACAAAAAGGGCAAACCTTATCAATCATAGATTGATTATATTCTCAGAATATAACCAAAGATGTAATTTATGAATGTATACAAAATTTAATACTATAGTATTGAAAATATCTTTTTACATCAAAATACCTCTAGCAAGTAATCCTGCATTCTAGGAATAATGACAACTTTAATATTATCCACTTACAAATATTGTATTTATCAAAATGATTTTCAGTGATAAATAACTGATGGATATTTAGTAACAACTATGAACTAACAATTAATATATTTTTAACCATACCTTATATTTTAAGATATGATGAAAAACATATTTGTTTAAAAATATTTTATATTTAATACATTTTTAATTATTTCAATCTACAGCTTGTGTTTCAGTCATAAAATTTAAAAACACCCTAACTCCAAGTATAGTTTTAATACCTAATCAATAGTAATCATATTATTATTAAACCTAAACATCTCATTTATTCAAAATATTTTAGCATATACAATAAATACCCTAATTTAACAGAATATATATTTTTAGTAGTTTAGTTATTTAGTTTATTTATTTGATAGGTAGGAATATTTTTATTGAATATTTCTTAAAATTGGTTATGGTAAAATCCATAAAATAAATAATAACTATATTTAAGTCAAATAGAATGACATTAGACATTAAAATTCAAATACAATCAATAATTACTACAGAACTTGACAAAAAAAAATGTTACGGGTCACTTTGCTAATGTTTAAAAGGATTAATAAAACAATCCTTTTATTAAGAGTTCAAGTTCAATTTAATATATTATTGAAAGTATACACATAGGTAATGCATTTCTATATAATGCAAAAAAAAAAAATAATAGAATAAATAGTTTTAAAACATTACAATTATAAATATTTTTTAATAGGTATAACATTATTATGATAAAACATTAATTATTAACCAATACAATTATTAGTTATTGTTATTATTATTCATTGTGTTAGTATTAAACATTTTTTTCAGTGATTTAAAAAGTTTAAAATATAGGCAATATATGTAATGTATCAACTTCAATAATAGCTCTATGCAACTACATTTTTTTGAACTACATAGTGTAAATAATATTTCTTCTGTATGATGGAAACAATGAATATAATACATGATATGAGATTTACTAAGAACTTAACATCAAGAATAAATATCATAACATTTGAAGAACAATTTATAGCAGTTTGGTTTGATTAAAAACTTTATCCAGCTTAAGCAGACACCAAACAACTCTGGAAAGCAGACAATAATTGAACTAAAATATTTAAAAAAAATTTTAATTAGTCATAAAATTAATTTATGATATGAGCTTTTGAACATTTATTTATTGAATTGGTATAATAGAAACTTTGAGTTAAAACCTCAAGTACATTAATACTCTATACTATAGTCTATAGTATAGACTCTATACAATCTAATCTAAAGCTACAAATTTTGATAAAAAAAACCTAGAAAATTAGAATAAAGAATACAAACTTTTAACCAGATTCTAAACCTTTTGAAATAAAAACTATTTGACCCACAAATATTACCATGAAATAGGTACGGCTAACCTTAAATAAAATTCTCAAAACTTTATTATAATAAAACATCAAGTAGTCAGCAATTTCCTATATTTTAAAATAATATTGTTACACCTATACATACAACTACAATATACATATAAGTATAACATATAATTGTTAAGAATTTGTATTTTGTAAAAGTCTACAAGTTGAATAACAATTGTTCTTACTTTTGTCAATATTTGTGGAAAATTAAAAAAATGACCTAGGTACTGACCTAAAATATATAAGGAGGTATAGGTCAAATTTTCAATTGATAGAGCTACTTGAAGCTTTTGAACCACTCCTACCAGACAAAAACATACCTAACAGAAATTAAAAAGGTAATCATTGTAAGACCAATATCATTAGATAGATAACCTGATTCTTGAAAAATCTATGAAAGACATTTAAAACTTTAAGGGAATTTAGAGAAAAATAGTTGAAGCAAAATGTTTAATCATCACAAAAACTTAAGCACAGTAATTAAATGAATCTAAGATGATAATTTTGTTAAAACTAAATTATGGTTGATAAAATTACCACATAAAGTTAAAGTTAACTATTTTTAATATAATATTATGACCACGAAGTTTTTAACTTAATTGAGAACAAAAAATAATAATATACAGGATGATTTTTAAGCATGCCAACCCTATTAGTATGTTTAAATTATGCATATTATATTCAAATTATAATTTTTGTAATTTTTTAATAGTAGTTAACGATGATATCCAAATTATTGAATATTATAAGATTTCCACAACATTTAACGAGTATCCTGGGGCGATACTAACAATGGGTTTTCAAATCAAGCCACATGTTTTTATGAAAATTGGGAATCAGATGAATTTTTTTGAAACTGTTGACATATTATAGTTGAAATTTTAATACCTAAAAAGGTTTTGAGTTATTCTACTTTAAGTACCTACTAAGGACAGTAGTCTATTAAATATTTTTTTATATGTACACAAGCTCAGCAATTGTTAAAAGGTATATTCCTTGGTATATTATTTACTTTTATTTTAAAAATGATTGGGTGCTTTATTAATCCATAAGCATTTTGTGATATTAAAAAAATGTCTGAGTATACTCGACCAAGTACTAAGAAGTAATTATTAAAAATTATTTTATATTGCATACCTTTTAATAATTACTGAGCTCCTGTCCATTTACAAAGTATTTATCATTAGTATTTTGAGTAGAATAACTAAGAAACTTTTTATTGAAATTTCGATTACCTACATATCAACATTTTCTGAAAAATCATCTGATTCACAATTTGTATTAAAACATGTAGGTTCTCATTTTATGAACAATGTTGGTATCACCGCATAATGATCTTTAAATGTTGTGAAAAACCTTAGTATTCAAAATATTGTGTTTAAATGCACTTAAAAATTCGAAAATTCAAAATTTGAATATTCATAATTTAAACATAAAAATATGATAAGCATGATTGAATAATTATAGTATTATTCAATGGAATTCAATAAAAATAACAGGAGAATACACATATTTCTGAATATAACACTTATACAATACCTAAAAATTACAAAATATGTTTATTAAAAATTAATAACATAAGTAATCTAAAATAATTATAATAAGGTAATCTAGTTAACTGATGTATGGTAAAAATTATAGGGACATTCAGTTCAGATAAAAACCATATTTAATAACCTAACCTAAGTAAAATAAAATTGTATACATTATTTTTTTATTAAAGAAACCTACTAATACGATTTTAAAGTACATTTCTAAAAATAATATACGTTGACAACAATTTTATTTTTAATAATATAAGTTGGTATTTATCATACCCATAACATTGAGCATAAGTGTATAACCTAATATTTTTGAATCCTAAAGGTTATTAAAACGTCCAACATTTTGCGGTAGGTATAAATATTTATAATATTTACTATAATTTATTCCCTGTACAATAATTGAGTAATAGACAGTTTGTCAGGTACCTAATTATTATTTATTTGTACTACGTAATACGTATTACGTCTTCCTACTCAATTACTTATAACTAGGTCCTGGAACTTAATGCATTTGCATTTTTTTTTATTTGCTCTAATATACTCTTATATTATTATTTATCTTTACAGAAATTTAATTCATAACATAAAGAATATACTTAAAGGTACAATTTTCATTTAACTATTTTTGCTTCTTATGGTCATTTAATGCATCTTTATTCTTTCAAAAGAATACATTGCAGTTATATTGTTTTTTTATTAGAAAATTCAGTTGGTACCTATATACCCATAATAAATAACTAATTCCCTTATTCATAAAATCTTAAAATGGTCTTAAAAACGCAGACAGACTTATATAATATCAATTTACCGTCTTCATATACCGAAAGTTTGACTTGTTAGCTAGATTGTATTTAGTATGAGATAATTAACCATCCAATTGCCTGTTGTATAATAGTTTTTGAAGTTATTTTTGTTTTCTTATTTATCTTAATAATATTAAAAACTGGGAATACTGATATATTAACATAATTTTACTCTATAAATTTAGCACATTTTATCGGGCATTTTGTAGTATTTGTTTATGTATTTTAGAAATATATTATCACAAAAGGTTTACTAATAATAGGTAATTGTAGTAATAAAAATATATTTTATTTAATCTAGATAAAATAGGTACATCAATTATATTGTAACATAAAAATTAAATAATTCAAGTGTGAATGAAAAAAATAAGAAACACCTAAAGAGAAATAAAATAGCTGAGGGTTCCATTATAATATGTGGTTTTAAAAAATTAATATGTAGTAACAATATTTGAATTCCACAAATTACTGGAGTCTGGAAATAGATAAATTTATTGTATATCTTCTTCCTTTCAAAGACTTTATTCTTTTGCATTATTTTACGGAAACATTTAGAGGGGCCTAGGCACTTAGCCAAATTACCAGCAAATAATTATTAAGATACCTAGCCAAATCATTTGAAACTGTTAGATGGATTAAACTTTTTTAAGGCTTGTTATACATCCCCTTAAGTAAATTAACTAACAACTTTATTGTTTATTGTGATTTAACTATGCCTCACACTCGGCCTTACATTAGTTTATTATAAATTAAATTAACTGTAAGGTAATAACATTTTATTTTAATTAAGATTAAATTGTCTTAAATGTCTTGTAGCAAACATTTCCAAACGGTTAATTATCTTCAATGGGTTATTGATTAAATGCATTCGTAAATAAACGGTAATATTTACATAATTGGCAACGGGAAAATAAAATGATCCAATTATCATTCACCCTGATGTAGTGATACACATACGTTGAATTCAAACGTTATGTCATTGACACTGTCGAGTAGGAAATCGAAATCCAAATAGTGAACTATGACGTATTGAATAGGTACGCGAAGACGAGCAACACCTAAATACGTAGTTTCATACTTTACACGCCAATAACCAATGCTCGTGGACGTCAACGTTATTTTGAAATCGGAGAACAATAAACAGACCAATCGTGTCCGTTATACGTATGTCGTCAAGCGGCAGCACCTATCGGCCGTCACACATAATGATATTGTCTATTTACCGAGTCTCAGTTCCCCGAAATTTCCACAGCCGATCTTCTTGCCGACGCGGAAATTCGGGCCGACCATGAGCACACTGGAGTTGGCTGACGATGACAAGCCATGTCGTCCGGCGACTGCTGAATGCATTGCCCTCGATCCGGTGGACTTTCCGCCGCGCTTGTCATCCTTGCCGTTCTGTTCCTTCTCCCGGTCCCTCTTCTGCATGGCGCCTAAATGTGTATACGATCCTCGGCGAAAAATCGGCCAATATTAGCTCATTGTACGCCGAAATTTGTTACGATTCTCCCGACGTTCACACGTTGTGACCCAAGACAATAAACACTGTTATCATTGCGTTAATTTTTTTTTCTCTCCGACAAATTTATAATACGCCGACCCGAAACGGAGCGCCGGTCTTACCACTGCATTTTTCCCGTACGACTGTGGACTAATTAAAAAACAATAGTTATATTAAAACATACGGTTAACCGTGTTGAAATTGAATAAAATTGAAAACGAAACAATTGCAGCCCAAACTCTCCATTTTTTTGTGACTGATTAAAAAAAAAAATATATATATATATATATATTACATAAATGTGTGTGTGTGTGTGTGTGTGTATATGTATATACATAGTACATAATATATACATTCACTAAACATGTGTTTCGGTATCAATTCCACTAGAGCGCGGTAGTATCGCCGAGTACAAAGAGAATACAATTCGACGGTATACGATTTTTCGTTTCTCTATTGGCAATATTCTTAAGATTCCACTTCAATTTTACAATTAAAATTTTACGAAATTATGCCCATCAACAACGTTTCGTCTCGATGTCGCGTATTTAAGACCAACTGTCAAACATTGTTGTTTATCTATTTTATTACCTTTGTGTCTGATTATGCAGTGTCGGTCTGGCTCGCATGATTGGGCCCCAACGCCCCATACAAACTTAAAAAATGTAACTTCCTTTCGATACATGTGCAATGATATTATTGCAATAAAATTATTTTACTTTTATATAAATAATGATGTATTACGTTCGAGTTATTTGTTATTATAATAAATTTACAAAAAAAAAAAAAAAAAAATTATAATCAAAGTTTTACATATTATTGTACTTTATTTACAATTGGTACACATAAAATAGAAAAAAAAAATTTAATGAACATTAATTAAATCAAATATTATTAAAATAGAATTTTTTTTTTAATTAATTGTTGGAAGATCCCGACATATTAACAACACGGAATAAATTAATTCATCTTTGTTCATAAATTGAATGATATGCGTCTTCTTCAATAAACAGACTGCAAAATTAATCAGTATCCATATATACCTACTTAACATATTATGATTCGGCTTATCAATTATAAGATCAAAATGTTGTAAACACTCGTTCACTCTCAACTTGACGTGCGCACAGAAGTTTTTATAACGCATTTGAATGCTATAGGTGTATTGATACACTTTGCTATAATCTATGTTGAACAAATTAGAGAGCCTAGGTAATAATTTAAAGGCTCTCTAGAATAAACCAGACGTTGTCGTTAAATCAAAACTAATTTGAAGTGTACCGCACTTTATCATAGCTGACGACTATGTTAATAGGGATTCAAATATACAATTCCCCATTTGGCGGGCCCCAAAAATTGAAAAATTATCCACGCATGGGCCGGCCGCCCATTTGGGAAATCGCCGGGTGTTGTCGGCCTCGGCCGCCAGACCGACATATTGTCTCCAAGAGTGGTATATCCGCATCGACCTTATATAATTTCTTATGATGGGTATCATAATTATAATATATTATATAGGTTATGGGTACAGGGTGAATCACCACCGAGCATACTCGCCCATACTTTTTTTTAATAAGTAACAATTGATTTATTCAAATTCGTATTGTGTAACTTTTAAGTACCTATATGGCTATAGATCTGCACTCTGCAGGATCATATTTTTTATGCTATTAAGGAGTGTCTGGTACGGCTGTACTCCTGTGAAGATAAACACTAAATTTGTCAAATAAAAATTGCCCAGCTTTTTTTTATAAATTGTTAATTAAAAGAGGAGTTTTTTCAAAATGTTAATTAAGTAGAAATAAATAGAAATTGAAAGGAGTAGTTTTTGTGTAGGTACATATATTCAACTTTGTCAACTTTGTGTACTAATTGGTATAATAATTAAGGATAATGGGTTTGGAAGATATTGCGAATGATAGTCGATAGAGGTTTAACTCTATATAAAGGTATTGATAAATGATAATAAATTGGAACATTTTTGTACTTACAGGTATACCTATGATTGATATTAGATAATCTATCTACGTTTCATAATTTATAAAAATTGTCCTACTACCTATGCTACTATAATAAATATTAGATCCAATATCACTTCATGGCCATTGGCCACATCTATTTTATATTTTTATAAAATCATTTTTATGGACTAGGTTGTCTTTACGATACGTATTGGTACGTGGTACGTACTGAAATCAACATTTTCAAAAAAATCATTTGTTTAACAATTTACAGTAGACACGGTTGGTTTTCATTTTTAGAAATAGGCCTATCATAATAGACTTAAATTTTGGTATAAAAATCTAAATACCTAATTAGAAATATGGTCCTTAAATATCTACTTGAATGTTCCTAACATTTGAATTTGAATAAATTATATTAACAGAAATAGATGAAAGAAGTCTTCAGATGAAAGAATCAGAAGATAATACAATATGCCTAGGTATTAATCAATAAGTAGGTATACTTTCGTTCAGAATATTCAGTATAGTGCACATATGATAACAAGGGTGAGGGGAGAGGGGTAAACCCGCCCTGAAATTTTTTGGACGTGTCATTCTGTACAGAATTTTACTTTCTTGATTTTTAATCAATAGTAAGTGTGGTAATTAAAATGAAAAAAGTCTGAATTTTGAAAACTTCAAGACTTCGTGTTAAATAGGAAAATAATAAAAATGTAACTCAGTAATGATGAGTAGACGGGTAATTTAGCTGGCTTTAATATAAAATATTAATGAGAGATTTGATTTCACACCCAAGCGGTATAATAAGGGGTTGAATCCATAAAAACGTCGGCGTGAACAGTCCCGAAATTTCTATTTTTTTTAACTTTTCTCCTAAACCACGATAGCTAGAAAATTGGTTGATAATTCATTAAAAGGTATTATCAATAAGATACAAAATGTGAAATTAATTTTTTTTTTTTTTTAATTATTTCATTTTTTACAGATAAAAATGTTATTTATCGCTAGATTTTCATTTAGCGAGGTAGATTTCCGAAACTAGAGAACGAATTTCGTTGTTTGGGGTCTTGTTAGATTCACATTAGCTAGAAGTGCAGTGAAGGTTTTCAAAACTATCTCCAATCCACTGCACAGCTGTAAAGCTGAAAAACATCAAAAAACGCCCAATAAAATTTGTTTTAATTTTTTTTTATATGCTGTAGTTTAATTAACTATTAAAGATAAATTCTGAAAATTTTCACTGCACTTCTCCTAACCAATGGGAATCTAACAATACCCCAAACAACAAAATCCGCTCTCCGGTTTCGGAGATCTATCTCGCACTAAATGAAAATGAAAATGATTTTTTGTGGGGCTGTTCACACCGACATTCTTTTTGATTCAAATTGTTATACCGAGTGTGATATCAGTTAAAACATTTATGAAAATTAAAAATCAAGAAAGTTTAAATGCCGATCCCTGACTTAGCAAGCGTTTTTTTTAAAATAAATTCGAATTTTTGCCATTTTTGGTCAGTTGTTATTATAGCCTCCCAGTTTGAGGGATGGAAAACACCCTCGACTCACCTCCCACCACCCAAAAAAACAATAATGCCTGTTAGTTGTCACCTACGCCATTACTTTAATTAGGCATTTGCCATTTAGACGTTATAATATTAATTATTATGGCATTTCGTATTTTTATTTATTTTTATAATTTTTTTATAATCTCCTGATAAGAAATATATTATAATATATTTTATAGTATATGCTAGAGCTGGTGGAATTTAATTACAATTTACACTTTCGAACTAACTGAAATAACCGACCAGACATCCTATACTCCCATCTATTCATAAATTATATTCCATATCATAGACATTAGAGTATTAGACAATAGTATAAATATGGTATATCTGTAATATACCTACTAAACTGTCTAAACCATATACTATAGTCTAATATTCTACATTATAATTTATAAGTCTATGACCCCTATGCACATAGGCGTATGCCGTATACTGATTACTTGGGGGAGGGAAACGGCCCCCTCAGATATTTAACTGAGTGGGCAATAATTTTTAGTTTTACCACGGACTGCACCCTCCCCCCAGAATTCACCACAGTTTAGAGATTACGCCTATTATGCCTATGTATTAAACAGTGAACAGTATATTAGGTAGGTACTAGGTATACCATTACCGGTAATCGGTATACATATTGTAACGTGCAATATATATGCATCTAATAAGCAATAGCTATAAATTATATTTCTGAATTGAATGTAGAAAATTCGAAAACTACCTACCTCTCAAGTCTCAACTATCAAGTATCGGTAGGTTGTAGGCAGGTATTCAAATTAAACATATGCCAAGATAGAAAATAAAATAATTTATAGGTATACCTATTATGGGTACATATTGAAGAAAAATATATTATGGATTTGTAAAGATCTCGTTTAAAAAGAAATTATTTTCACACATTTTTTATTGAATCGGAATTTTATTATAATAATATAGTTATTAATGGGTCATACTTAAAAATATGTGATATAATATCATGCTTCCTTTACAGTAAAACACGAAAATATGAGGGAGTGACTTCGTCCTTCGATTCAAGTCGATTAACATTATTTGTATTTTGTACATTTACTATTTAAATTTTTGTATTTTATTTTCAGTGTAATTAAAGAAGTAGGTACTTACAATAGAAAAAAACAAATATAATCAGTAGTATTTGGTAATATTGGTATAATACTATATTAATATTATAGTGAGACGAATATTATGATTTATGAATACTGAATAATATTGTCATAGCATGTTATACCCAAATTCCTCTTATCATCTGTTAATTGATTAAAAACAAAAATTAATAAGGCATTTGTTTATTTTATCGGGCGTCGACATTGTAATAACTAATAATTATTAATATATATTATAATATGTCTTTAAGATTTATGCATATATTACATTGCGGAATTTCTGAGACAATTAATGGCTTCACCGCCTTACAATATTGTAATATTGTTTAATAAGCAATCGCAAACGGCAAACCCCAGTTATAATACAATACTTATTAAGTTGTACACTTGTCATTATTCTGATAATTGGATCACAGATTAAGTGAAATAAAATTGCGGAAATTAGATTAATAGATTGTTAATATCAAATGCAAAGATTATAAGTCAATACCATGTTGTATAAGTACATACTACAAAGTAGGAAATAGTAATCAAATTTTTAAATTGAAATATCATTGTCACCCATAACCACAACTATTAAATTTGTATACTAAACAAAAAAATAAAAGTGTAGGCACAATACAAAGAATGGATGTTGGATTATACTTACCTCGTTTCTCTTACATTTATGCAAGCTAATGACATATTGAGTTATTATTATTAATTGGAAAGCAATACATATAACCGTACATTTGAAAAAATACTCTGAGCAAATAACTTGGTCATAGTGTAAATTAATACACCAGTGTACATTTCGACAAAGGTTATTAAAAAAAGTAATACAAAATATACAAAATGTTTTCTTTACACCTGAGTCCCACCCATGTAATTTTTTAGTTAATGAGGTAGTTTTATCATTCATTTTTTGAAAACTTCTAATTTAACTTCATTAATGTATAATCAGTATCACATATTAAATCTTAAGGCTACAAGAGCTTATGTAGTAAGTCTTCAACCTTATTTTATGTAATAACGGATATACTAAATCAATAACAGATCAAAGTGAAACTTCATATTACAAAAAATTAAGCTTCGGACTATAGAATATTTAGTTAAAATTACATGTTAAAAAAAATTAATACATTTTACCATTTTAAATTATGATTTATTCAAAACAAATTATACATTTGTTTAAACATAAAAAAAGTTAACACAATTTCTTAAATTAATACGAAAAAACCTTTAGAGTGACTAAATGTTAAAATCATTACCTGAAAAGCTCTGTAGTTTTTAAACAATATTGTAATTATATTTTGAATAATTTCTGCTAATAAATTTAATTATTTAATATTCAACTGAGAGTTACCAGGTCATCGGAGAAAATAGTTTTACATGATAAAAAAATTTCAATTTAATCAACCATACCATTTGTTTTATAACCAATTGGGTAATTAGTACATAATATATTTTATTTATTTTTACATAACCAAAATGATATAATAATAATTTATTAAATTTTAAAACTAAAAGTTCACACCAAACAGTTCTGGATTCTATATAATGACATCAAAGCGAACACAAAGTAGCACTACTATTTTCTTCTATAAATTATAGTGAAATAGTTTCAGACTGGATAATAAAACATGTAATTTCTAATTATTTTATAATACCATTCATAACAAGTAAATTGATTTTCATTATTTAATCAAAACATAAAGAAGGGTTTAGAAGGCTAAATAATTATGTAATTATATAATTCAAGTATAACAAATTATGTGTTTTAATGAAATAATGTCTACAAACTTGGTTATTGTGGCACCAAAACTTAAGAATTGAAATGCATAAATTCGTAGGACTGAACCAAAAACTATTATTTTTTTTTTGGATTTACAAAAATTAAAATATGTTTTATATTTATCTATTACTTTGGAATGTTAAGTAGACAATTGCCCACTAGTAAGTAGCCGTTCAACAGCGGCATTTATATCTCCAAATGTTGCAATTAATGCTTGTAAATTAGCATCTCGATTGACAAATCCCATTGCAGACAATTGTTCCAATTGAGAACTGTATCTTTCTTCTGGCGGCTGAGTATTTGCCACTGGATTACTGTTATTTGGCACTTGTGATAGCTGAAAATGTAAATTAAGTCAAGGAGTTATTCATTTTTTAACACTATACAATAAAATAGTACTAAATAAAGTAAAACAAAACAAATAACTAAGCATTTGGTACTTATGTGTTATCTCGACTACCCAAATATTTCCAAGACTACCTGTTATATTCTATTTAAAAATGTAGATTCCCGCGTTGTAATCTGTATCATCGTAATTGACAATTTAATTTTGTTTTCGATGTACAATTTACTATCCACGTATCTTGCTATCAGACCAGGTATTTATGTCGTCAGTCAGTCGACAGCTGTCCTTATTACGTCCGTCAGTTATTATTTACTGTATAGTACATACGAGCTACGTCTAGCCAACATGAATTTTTTAATTTGCCATCTTCAGAAAAGGAAGCTGTGCAATTTCTTCAAGAACGTGGAGTGTTGCCAAGTATACGGATTTGTCAAAACAATCACTTGGCAAAGTTATATTTTGGAAATGCAATGTTAAGAAATTCCAAAAAAAGGTAAATGTACGTAATGGTAATTGATTAGCAAAACCACGAATATCGTTAACGATAGCCGTACGATTTATATATGGGTGGTCTCACGAAATGACGAGTGCGAAATGGTGCGAGCAACAATTAGGTTTAAGCTTAAATACAGTTATTGACTGGAATAATTACCTACACGAAGTATGTGCAATGGCTGTTGAAAATAACAACAAACAAAAAAAGGTGGACCGGGGAAAATTGTCGAGATCGATTAAAGTCTATTTTCGAAAAGAAAAAACCACGTTGGCAGGGTACTTCCCGAACAGTGGATATTCGGAGGAAAAAGAGTCATTTTTAAAAAAGTGCCAGATAGAAAAACAGGAACTCTGCTCAGGAACATTCAACAAGGTACCACAATATATTCAGATTGTTGGTGTGCTTATAACACCGAATTATTAAAATCATCCGGCTTTGATCACCATACCGTAAATCACAGTTATAATTTTGTTGACCCAACCACAGGAGCACACACACAAACGATTGAACGCCTATGGGGATCGGCAAAGTGGCGAAACAAAAACAGAGGGGAACAGCTCGTCATCATTTAGATTCCTATCTTACTGAATTTGTTTGGCGACAAAACATTAGAGACGATACACCATTTGATCAAATTCTAATGGATCTTAAAACATACTTCCCTCCACAAAAAAATTATTAATTACCATACATATTATTTTTAAGTACTTATGCATTATTTTGTAATAATTTTTTATAACCGTAAAAACGTAAAAAAATATTGTATACATGTTATTTTTACCAGGTAGTCGAGATAACAGGGTTGATGATAATAGGTAGTCTTGGAAATATTTTGGTAGTCGATATAACACGGTTGTGCACCCAAGGTAGTAAGTACCAAGCATTTATATTTAACTATTAAATAATAAATTATAATATGAGTCAAGTATGAGCTCAATAAACAAAAAATATAACTATTTAAGATTAAGTATTAAAACAACGAAAACAAGATTATAATTTTTAAATATCTGTTGTAAGCCATACATAATATTTATAAATATACACATTATATTCAAATGTAATAGTTTCATATTAGTTGTATGCTTAATTGCAATAGCATTTGAAAAAGTGTTCTTAAGAGGCTTGATATTTGCCTGGCATTGGTTAAGAGGATGCTACCAATGCATTTGTTATCACAGCCTTACACATGCATGACATAGCAAATTTCTATTCACTATTTAGAGTGAATTACCTATTATCAAACTTTTAGGTAAAAACATAATCTGTGATTTTTCAATATTTTAATTTCAAGCGAGATATCTAGAATTTGTAATATTTTATATACCCATATCTTGCTTGAAAATTAAAATATTGAAAAATCTTTGATGCTAAAGCACAGATAATATTCTTACCTAAAAGTTTGATAATAGGTCAATTTACTCTAATATAAAAACTAACAGCACACTAATTAAACTATGGAATGAAAATTTGCTGCAGTAAATGTGTAAAACGGATACAATAAATACATCCTCTTAAGGCTGTTGGAGCATAGAATATTTTAAGTAGTAAAATTTAGGAAATTGTGCAAAAATATTATTGGCAAATATTTGTCATTGTATGAGTAGTAAATAAACCTTAGGGTGTGTAATCCATTATCTGGGCCATTATCGTGTTATCGTAAAAATACCGTTAAAATCGGTACAAAATAGCTATAAGCGGAAGATTGGTTTATGTACTTCCCGATGTTTAATTTTTATTTTAAAAATATGTATGAATTCATCATCCCCTTAAATAAGTTATGTAAGAAAAATAATTGATGTTTTAAAACTGAATGTAAGTGTATAAAATAAAATCAAAAATATGCTTCCTACATAACCTAGAAAAGGAGATGATGAGTTCATACATATTTTTAAAATAATAATTGGACATCGGGAAGATCATAAACTAATCTTCCGCTTATTGGTCTAAAACTACAAAAAAATACGGTGTTCTTTTCCTTAAAGGTGAAAAATTAATAACATTTTTACTATTAGTCATCTTATAGATGGGCATTTTATTCTAAAACAATACATTTAACTTACCATTCTTCTCATGAGTTCAGCAAAATTATTATCTTGACCTTCAGTTGATGGCATATCACTAGTTACAGTTGAATCAGCATTAGTAGTTGGATTGGCATTTGGTGTTGGAAAAAAAGACTGGCCACCCAATGATCCACCGATATTTGGCATGTTAGTACGTAGTGCTTCAAGGCCTCTTTGTATTTGATCAAGAGCAGATAACACATTTGGATTAGTGGACATGTCTTGAACTGCAGGGTTTGACATCTGTTGCAGGAACGCTGGCATCATACTACGGAATTGAGACTAAGAAGAAAAAAAAATTTTCTTTTATAAAATTATATATATTTTTAAGAATAATTACAAAATTGTATTGCTTTCTTACCTGAAGTTCTGGATTATTAGCAAGTAATGGATTGTTACTTAACAAGTTGTTAGCCATATTAGGGTTGCTAGTCATTGCCTGCAGAGTTGATTGGAAATATGGAGTATTCATAATGCTTTGCATAACTTGTGGATTTTCAATCATTTGTTGCATCATAGAGTTCATTGTATCACCATTAAACATGGTACCTCCAGTTCCCCCAGTTGGTAGATTACCTGATGTTGGTGCTGCTCTTCCATTAGAAGGATCAGATTGGTTTGTTCCAGTAGAGCCACCCCAAGGATTTGGCAAAGGATCACGATTTTCCTGTCCTTGTTGAGGATTTTGTTCTGAAATAAAACACATTATATAAAATTAAATATAATTACTTATTTATTACTTAAAAATAAATATAGTTGCTATCTTCTCTCATTCACCTGTTAAATTTAAGATAGGCTAAGGGAAGGCATCATGGATCACAACATTACATTATTATAATTAATAAAATTTAAATTATAAGCAAATTTAGATTTAAAACATTAATAACAATAATAAAAAGGTGGACAAGTAGGTACAGCTCTGCTGTACAGTAGTTGGCGAGTATGTCATAATAATGGATATGTTATATTTGAATTCAATGATAAATCATAATAACTGAACGCTAAACTCAATTGTTTTGTTATAAGTAGAAAATTTTGTTGGGGATCATTTATTAAAATTACTTATCTTAGCTATGAAAAGAAAAACTTATATGAATTTCTAACTAAATAATAATCTATAACATTTAGTAAAATTTCTCATGGCTATTAACAGCTGAAAAAGTTTCATAATTGTTTGAAAATATTACCATGTATGGATAATGGTCGTTTTAACATTTCGTAAAAATTTAAAGTATCTAGGTTCATTCGTTTTTAAGTTACAACAAATTATCAAAAATTGATCGATGAAGATTGTTTAATTTACCTATGAAATCCAATATCGTAAAAATTTAAATTCAAACACTCATAAAAAATTAAGGTTTCGTTTCAGTAGGCTTTTTTTTTGATTAAGGTAGGCAAATTTGGGAGGAGTCTTCTTTCAACATTTATAAAGTTACCTTTGAAAAATAAACCATTTATGAATTTCTAACTGAAAAAATTTCAATAATTTGTTGAATTTTGTCAAAATTTTAACTTCAATTGCATATAAAAAAATTATGCATATGTATTTCCGATTTTTTGATCTCACATTTATGTAACTTATAAGGAATCTTATACTTAATTTTCAAGCTTTTTTACTAAGTGAAAAAGTTTTTTATCAAGAATAGTTTAAAAAAAATTACAAATTAATAATAATTTCTCAAGGCTATAACTAGCCCAAAAAAAAGTCAAAATATGATGAAAATGTTACAATGTATGTGAAATGCTAATATAAATATTTGGTGAAAATTTCAATGGTTTACAGTTATTAATTTTTGGTTACACAAAAAAAATAAAATGGAATTCCTCAAAAATTTATCACTTTTCTTTCACTTTTGTTTTATGTTATTCAACACTTTCTCAAATTACTTGGAATTTACAATTTTGACCTCCTAAAAGAACCAACGAGAGATATTTCTTTATTGTTTCCAAATATTAAAATAAATATAATTTATCTAAAAAAATTACTTAAATTTGTAATATATTATAAAGTATTTATTATTACCGCCACCACTTTCACTTGGAGTCGCAAATGTATTTCGGCTAAATTCTTCAGTAGCTGCATTCATAAATGGTTCTTGAACGTCTCTATACATTCTTTGTAAAGCACTAAAACCACCAGGTATTGATTCCAAATTTGATAAAGCTCTATCTTGCGTACGCATCAGTTCTTGCAACATTGATGGATTCCGAGCCATCTCCATTGTTTGCCGTAACATTTCAGGATTGTTTAACATGTGATTAATTTCAGGATGTCTCTATAAAAAATAGGAAATTAAATAGAAAAATAAAATTAGAAAAGATGATGAATTAGGTACCTCAACTAATTGTTGCATTTGTGGATTGGCCAAAATCAACTGCCTCATATGTGCAGGATCACTCATCATTTGTTGAACCATCGGACTGTCAACCAAATTCCTTAGCATATCAGGATTGTCAATTAATTCACGTTGCATACGCTGTTGCAATTCCATAAAATTAGCCGAAGTGAATCCCAAGGCTTCCATACCAGGTAAGCCACCCAGCATACCCAAATTAAACGGTGAAGCATTAATATCAGCTGAAAGTTATAAATACAGTTTAAAAAAAAAAAAAAAAAACAAAAAAAAAAAACATTTAATTTATTTTAATCACCAGGAGGTCTTGGTGGTTGAGCCGATCCTGTATTTGTGGATGAAGAAGTTGTTGTGTTGTTTTGTGGAGCATTTGTCTTGATAACTAAATGTACTGTTAGCCCATCTTTAATATTATGAGTTGCTAATGTATCATGATCTTTCATGATTTTACCAGCAAATATCAAACATAATTGTGATGGTGTTGCATTAAACTGTTTTGCCACCACATCTTTAAACTATAATGAAAATGTACAGTAGTTTATAAAAAGCAAATTTTTATATTTTATTTTAACTATCATAAGTGTATTGAAATAATTAATATACATTTTACGATAGGTTAATCAAGGCAAAGTTAACTTAGTAGGTGTATACAAATATTTTGTTATTAATAATAAATGATTTTCAATAAATAAACATTTTATGATTTGTATTTGACAAAAAAATATAACTTATATTTATTTACATTATTTTGATAATATATTTATGATATTATCAATTTAAATGTTTAAATGTAAACCTAACAGTAGGTACCTGATTATAATGAATTTTTTTTTTTAATATAAAAGCTAACTAACTTGGGAATTTTTACTTTAGTGTTAGGAAATACAAATTTCAGTTTGGTTTCTTAATAGTAGTTAGGTAATGCTCCTAATAATATTACATAATATTATTAGACGCTTGCCATGGACAGAGTGAGTTTATCCATGGTGAGGATTAAAAACATTAGGTAAACACTGATAGACAAAAATCAGTAACTTAAAATTTAAACATATTCTTGGGTGGTTATTGATTTGTTGTAAATTAAAAATTTAATTTATGGCTAATTTTGAGGATGTATCTATAACAGAGGATTATACTTAGGACATAGGTAATAGCTTTTAAGTTGGAGATATGATACTCTTCTTAAATCTGTTTATATCTGGTAGTAATTGACTGGCAAATCAAGTTTAAGAAATAAATAAAAATCTTGAAATAGGCTACTGTGTACATTTACCATGTAACCGAATGTCTTAGAAATTTAGGTAGGTAGTCAATTTTAATATTTTATTTATGTTAAAAACAGTTTACATTAATCGTACCACATATTATTATAGTATATATTATTTACTACACCAGTAACCTTAACATTTATATATTATATTTTATATTACATAATATTATACCGTATTTATAATAAATGGTAATTGTTTAATAAATCAATGCTTGTATTATATGTATTATTTTTTTAATACCAACCTATATGCTTGTACAGATTTTAACAAATATCAATAAATGTAAGTTGGGTTATGTAATGCAACTGCCAATTAAGGTTTAATTAATGTCAGATTCCTTTATTTTCATAATAAAACATCAATGCATTTCTTGGAAGTAGCTTAATTGCAATATGTTAGTTAGTAATTACCATACTGGTTTCAAGTAGTATTAATAATCATTTACTGTTCATGTACCTACAACCTATAGCCATCAGTTTAAATAATATGTTTTTTAATAATTAAGATACCAAAATGAGTCAGCTGAAATAATTACATAACCTTAAAAACTTGAATGAATAATAATTATTTGATTTGTAACACAAGAAATAAATTGTGAATACCATTAATAATAAAAACCTATGACAAATCTATGATATTTTGGAAAACGTTCAAGCACGTACATAATATTATACTCTAATCACTACAATACATACGTGTATATTATATCAATATACATACTTCACTAATGGTAGCGTTTTCTTGCACTTCGACTGTTTGCTTTTCTTTGGGCGTTTTTACTGTCACAGTGATCGTCTTTGCATTCTCTTCGCTGTCTGACATTTTGATGAACCTATAGATCCGGACGGTGCAAAAATAACTCGGCAAAATATACTATTGATTAAACGCAGACAGTCGGCTAAAATGTTTAGAGAATTTTGGACGTACGACGAACAAGAAAATAATCGTAATTCATAATGATAATGATAATGACATGTATAAAGATACTAGGTCTTGGAATAAAATATTTGTTATAAGGAAGTTGAAAACATATGACGCTCTTCATGGAGCATGAACAAAATTGAACAAACACTTCCGTAGTTTTGTACGCCATGAAAAACGCCGGTTTCCATGGTATTACTGATAAACGATACGCGCTTTTTCGATAGCGCTACTGCACCAGTCGTGCACGAGGTGAATTTTGAGAAATCTATAATTTACTCTAATACCGTATTATTATTTTAGTGGCCAGGTACCTGCTTACTTGCAAATTTCGACTTGTATTGTAGTTGTATCATGAAATAACAACTTTTGGTTCTTCAAACTTCTTTTATATCTAGATTTTGAATATTTGAGTTTGACCATTTTTCACCATGAAAATCGAAGAAGTAAAGAGTACTGTAAAAACTCAACGTATTTCAAGTCACAGCCATGTCAAAGGATTGGGTCTTGATGAATTCGGTGAAGCTATTCAAATGGCTTCTGGCCTAGTTGGACAAGAAGATGCTAGACAAGTATATTTTTTATGGTTGCTTATTAATTGTTGATGAGGAACGAATGTAGTTGGTTGAATATACACCTCGCTTAGATATTTTAATATTTAATATTATATATTTTTTTTTAATCATGTATTTCAATTACCTAGTTAGAAACAAATAATCAATAGTTATAATTTTTCCTCGGTGGTACTTATTATTAAACTACGTAGTATAACTAAATGTTTCAATGTATATTACATTTAACCAGGCAAATACCGGTCTGATAATATTTTATCCTTTAGGCTGCAGGTATTGTTGTGGATATGATAAGAACAAGGAAGATGTCGGGCCGTGCTGTCTTAGTTGCCGGACCTCCAGGTACAGGCAAGACTGCAATTGCACTTGCAATTGCTCATGAACTTGGAAACAAAGTAAGTTATGTTTATCTTTATTAAATAAACAAAAATACATATATATTAAAGAAAAAAAAACCAAAATGACTAAAATATTGTTGCCACTTATTTTGGAAATATTAGGTTCCATTTTGTCCAATGGTGGGATCAGAAGTGTATAGTTCTGAAATTAAAAAGACAGAAGTATTGATGGAAAACTTCCGCCGTGCTATTGGTCTGCGTATTAAAGAAACAAAAGAAGTATATGAAGGAGAAGTTACTGAAATGACACCAGTAGAAACTGATTCTACTGCAGGAGGTAAAATTAAACATTTTATTGAAATTTATCATTTATACAGCTAAGCTTAAAAATCTTACTATGTAATTTACTGGGAACATCTTGTCCACAGGCCACTATTTGTGACTTCTGCCTAAGTCATAAGTTATTTTACATTGTTTAATTTATGTTTGTAATCTTTTATGCTTAAATTTTGTTACAAATTATATTATGAATCTTTTAAATTATTTAAGATTGTTTTTGTGCATAGAGTACCAACATTTTAACTTAAATAATTGTACCTGCAGGTTATTCTAAAACTGTATCACATGTCATTGTTGGATTAAAGACAGCCAAAGGTACAAAACAATTAAAGCTAGATCCTACAATCTATGAATCCCTACAAAAAGAAAAGGTCGAAACTGGTGATGTTATTTATATTGAAGCTAATAGTGGAGCAGTGAAACGTCAAGGAAGAAGTGATAGTTATGCTACAGAATATGATTTGGAGGTAATTTATAAAATAATATTAAGAAGTTTAATATAGTATGATTAGTTTAGCGTAGACTCAATTCTCAGTCAACAATAAAGACCCCAAAATGTCAAAATTGACTGCACATAAAAATAACTTAGATTTAAGTGTACACATTCATTGTAGTATAAGTGAACTTATTATTAACAATGTTTTTTTTTATTTAGATCTAAAAAAAACTGTAAAGGAAATAATTTCATATTCCTTGGTCTATACGTGATAATTATAATTTTTACACAACTTAAATGTTGTATTTTTATCTAGGCAGAAGAATATGTACCTTTACCAAAAGGTGAAGTCCATAAAAAGAAAGAAGTCATCCAAGATGTGACATTACATGATTTAGATGTTGCTAATGCCCAACCAAAAGGTGGTCAAGATATACTATCAATGATGGGTCAATTAATGAAGTCTAAAAAGACAGAAATTACTGGTAAATTTGTATTAATATTACATCTTATATACAAAATTGTTAACTTTATTTTTGTTTTAGATAAATTAAGAAAAGAAATTAATAAAGTGGTAAATAAGTATATTGATCAGGGTATTGCTGAATTAGTCCCAGGGGTATTATTTATAGATGAAGTTCACATGCTTGATTTGGAAACATTCACATACTTGCACAAAGCATTAGAAAGTACCATTGCTCCTATTGTTATTTTTGCTACCAACAGAGGTCACTGTACCGTCAGGTTTGAATTTTTTTTTAACTTATTATTTATTAATTATTGTTTTTTTTTTTTTGTTTCAATTGTTATTTTTTTTTTTTACAGGGGTACAGATGATATTATTGCTCCTCATGGAATTCCCATGGATTTACTTGATAGATTGTTAATAATTAGAACTCTTCCATATAATCGGGAAGAAATGGAAAGTATACTTAAACTTAGAGCTCAAACTGAAGGCCACTCAATTGAACCTGATGCATTACATTATCTTGCTGAAGTTGGCACTTCTACTACTCTAAGGTAATTTGTTTTGCAGTATTTATATTTTATACAACCTAGGATGTTACCGTATAAAAGAATATCCTCATCCCCTACAGCTATTGCTGTACAACTATAAATTACCAACCCGTGACAACTGTTTGCGCACAATACACTCCTAATAACTACAACCTTAGTGCATGTCGATGACAAAATAGATTTATATTAGAAATACATTTTATAGAAATTTATTTATACATGCTTTAGTATAATATGCCTTAAAATCTACTCTCTACAGTACAAAATATGAGATGACTTAAATGCTCGGACTGTATTAGTGTATTCATATATTGTCTGTCTCTGAAAGAAAGGTACCTCATCTTTACAAAATCCAGGCATACTTGCGCATCGACACCCTGTACCACAACTAGTACCACCATCGCAATCGGTTAGCTGTAAAGACGACTGTCGGGATAGCAAATAAACACGAACGATGTATAAACGGCGGCAACGTGAACCGATCGTTCTCTGTCGTGGTGTATTGGGGTACCGATAGAGCTCTTGGAGCATGCTTGGCAGTCCAGCATCAGATCGTAACTCAGTCTACATGCACGAAACCGTACCTTTCTTTCGTGATACAAAGTACAGACCTTAGAATTATGAAATTAAAGTATATTCAGATTGAATTGTTGAGAAAAAATTGTATACTCGTATGGTATAGTTCAAACCATAGAATTCTGGAATTCAAAAAAATGTGTGCTGTATATTTATATGTATTCCTTTGGAAACAAAATAATACGTGGAAATAAATGTTTTCTTATTTTGTCATTAAAGTATATTTCCAACTTGTGGTAGATTTAATGGTTGTTTAGTATACATTTGAGCAAATAACCCACAGGCCTCATTTATATTTTGTTCTGGATCCCACCTGAAATACAGAGAATAGGTATTTTAGAAGGTAGTTATGTCACAAGCCACTAGGCCCCTCTTATATTTTTGCAAATTTCATTAAGAAGACGTCGCACCTGCATGCATCGTCTTTGTTGTACATATGGACAACAGCAAATTTTCGTTGGCCAGTTTCAATAGTGTGCTGTTAGTTTTGATATTAGAGTGAATTTACCTATTATCAAACTTTTAGGTAACAACATTATCTGTGTTCTCTCGTTGGTTTTTAGGATATTTTAATTTTTAAGTGAATTATGAGCATTTTCAAATATTAATGTTTTACCTATTCATAACTTAATTAAAAATTAAGATATCGTAAAATACCAACGAGAGAACACAGGAAATATTGTTACTTAAAAGTTTGGTAATAGGTCAATTCACTCTAATATCAAAACAGACCACACTATTGAAACTAGCAAAAAAAATTTGGTATGCCGTACGTGTGTAAGACAAAGACAACACATGCGGGTGGCTGATGTTTTTCATGTGTACAAAATATTGTCAGAGTTGATTATGCCATTGAATTTTGTCTAGTTTTGATATTCAATGAAATTATCGTATGTAAATCTTAGCTGTTTATACTTAATAGTGAATACCATACATGTACTTGTAACGGGTCAGGAACATTATTTATTTATCCCATCCATAGTGGCTTAATTAATATAACAAAATGGTTGGGTCTCTAATGTGTTCACAATCTGGGTTTTAGATATAATTATATAGTCATATAGAGCATGTTTTATTTTTGTATGAAATAAATTTTCTATGAATTTTAATGTTCTAAAAACTTAAAAATGTCACTATGTAAATATTATGGAACATTTTTATATTTTATCTATAAAATATACACTAAAAATTAAATTAAATTTTAATTTTTATCAGATATGCCATCCAATTATTGACTCCATCATCACAAAATGCCAAGATGAATGGACATGGATCAATATTAAGAATAGATATAGAGGAAACTACGTCATTATTCATGCATGCTAAAGAATCATGTAAAATACTAAAGAAATGTGCTGATAAATTTATGAAATAATTTGTAACTTTTTTTATAATGTTTATGTACTAATATTTACTCAGAATTTTTTTTACTAAATTATACCAATTTCCTGTTTTCAGTAAGTACAAATAAAAAAAAAATATATACATATATCACCTATACTTATGTAATTATTTTAATACTTTAATTACTTGAAAAAGATGTTGATACAGACTTCAAATATATACCTACCATGGCTCTTGTTTCCTTGTCAACCACCGCCCCGCAGTGCTTGAAAAAAGTGCACTTACCTTTAATAACCTGGTTACTGGTGATCCTGTTAGCTGTTGCTCATAGTAACAAAAATCAATTATATTCTATTATTTTGGTTATTAAATCTGACCATGTCAGACTTAGCCATATTGTAGATTCCGAGCGGAGCGATGAATGTATTGAATTTACAAAGATGTTTTTTCTTTATTTTGGGTATTTATACACACTAAAGTATTAAAAAAAATGATTTGATTTTCAACAATAAGGGTGGATTCTGACGCCAAATTTATTTGTTCAGAATCGTTTTTCATATACAATTATATTATATCATTGAATTCAAATTTAAAAAAACCATTACAGTCAGTACCACACAATACTGTAAAGCTCAACGGTACCCACTTGCCCACCTTATGTTTATTTCACATTTTAACATTGAATGCGTTGTTACGTGCTGCCCCTTCAGAGATCCAACAAGATGATAGTTTGAAATAAAATGGTAGTCAAATTAGGACAGTAAATGTATGTTTGTTTATTTAGAACAGAATAAATTTGTATGTCGTCATATTTTATTATGCTTCTTTTAAGTACAATACCGGTCCAGGTACATCTGATCTTGCTGTATCTAACATGTCCGGCTCCTTTCATTTGATTGGTTGTCCTTCTCAGATGTCCTTGAGGTGGATGTAGCCGTTTCGAAAAGTGGTTATTCTCACAGTGACTGAAACCATAGCCCTGCCGCCTCGTAATGGCCATTCTGTTGTTGTCAGATTAGTTTATACGGAATGCATAGACAATAATATTGAATGGTCAATACTCATTACATAAATTATTTTAACATTTATTCAATGTTCAAAATTCCCACCAACAAGCAATAAGACATTTATTAAGAAGTTCTTTGCCAAACACGGATCACAACCATAGATAATAAAAACATGGAACAATAATTGATAAAAACAAGAATAGGACAACCACGGCATAGAAGATAGATATTAAACCACGGTTTGTTTTTAATTTTGGCTGAGAATTGATTACGTGTCTTGTGATATCTGATTAGATAATAATATTATTCAAAAAATCAAAACTTTAATATTCTTTTCAAAATAAAAACAACCTCCAAATTAGTAAGTACTAAGTAGTAACCTACCTACTAAACGTTTGAACAGTAAAAAGGTGATTAAATTAACAATTCGTCAGCAACATTTGCATTTTAGTATATTACCTTGTTGACTATACCTGAAGAATTTTGACTGATGTAACATTTTATTTTTGTCATTTCATTTCAATATTAACAATTACGTTCAATTTGAATAACTTAAATTTTTATTTTTATTTGAGTTACTAAAAACATTCGAAATGGTAGACAATCAAGTTACTTTTCCAGACACTGTCACAATACTAAAATCATCAAACGGTTCTGTAGTTTATCTTGTTGGTACTGCTCATTTTAGTAAAGAGAGCCAAGAAGATGTCGCTCAAGTATATTAAGATATAAAATATTAAGATATATAAATATAATATTCACTTACTATTGGTTTTTTATTTAACAGGTAATAAATGCAGTCAAACCAGATGTTGTTGTAATAGAATTATGCTATAACAGGAATAGCATATTAACAATTGATGAATCCACTATTGCCAATGTTTCAGGCATTACATTAGGTATTTATATTATTGATTCATTTTTACTTAAACGCTACCCAACTAAAAATAGCAAAACCAAAAACATCGTGAGATAGAGTCCAAAGTTTGAATTTTTGACCGCCTTATGTTTTAATGTATGGTAGATATTTGAATCATGTTCGACATGTTCGATAAATTACTTTACTCATTATGTAAATTAGATTATGTACATTTACAAGGTTGTATTCCATCAATAATAAATGGAAGTAAAAATATATTTTTGGGGTGATGTACAATAAAAATATGAGTCAAAAAATTAACTAAATTACATAAATATTTTATTAATAATAATATTAATTTTGAAAGGGGTCCAGATTTTAAGAGTAATTGGAAGGGTGTCTAGATGACCAGATTAGACATACCTACATAATAATATTATTCAGTTGACTGAATAAAATCAATGTATAATGTATAATAGTAAATAATTAAAATAATTACTTTGTTAAAGTTACATATTCCATAAATATCCGTTTATAATAAAAATAAATGTACAAAACTTATAAAAGCTATCACTTATCAAATATCATTATATACGTTTATACTAATGCCTATACCACCCCTGTCCTTTCCTCGAGATAAAAAACATAATATATAATTAATACCGAATACTTTGTTATGATTTGAAATAATGCAACTAATACAAATTTATAATTTGAATTTTGATTTTTATAGAAGATTTGAAAGGGTCAATTAAAAAATTAGGCCTAACTCAAGGTATATTTTATCAACTGATGATAAATATATCAGCAAATATATCTCGTGATCTTGGCATGATACCAGGTGGTGAATTCCGTAGAGCTGTCATTGAAGTATTAATTTCTTACAATTTTTCCTATTATGGTTTATATAATTACATGCATATTTATATTTATATTTTTTTTTAAATTAAAATTTAGGCTAAAAAATATAACAGCCACATTTATCTAGGTGATAGACCAGTTGATATCACTATAAAAAGAGTGATTTCAATGTTGAGCTGGCCCAAAAGCATTAAACTTCTGGCACACTTGTTATTTACTGCGGATTTTAAAATTACGTAAGTTTTCATATTAGTTTTTATCAAATATAATTTATAAAATTTAAAATATTTATTAAAATTAGAAAAGAAGATGTCGAAAAATTTAAAAACAAGGACTTACTAGAAACTTTAATGCATGAAATGGCTGCTGACTATCCAGAGTTGGAGAGAGTAATAGTTGATGAAAGAGATAAGTTCTTAACTTATAGTTTGCAAAATTGCGCTGGATTTGTAATTGAAAAAACTGGCAATAAGCCTAATATATTTAATTCAAGTTAGTAATAGAATAAATGCAAAATTGTTTTTTATTTATTTATAAATGTTTGAATGATAACAATAATAGTAAATATAATTTAAAATAGGACCTCAAGTTATTGTTGGCGTAGTTGGATTAGGTCACGTTGCTGGTATTAAAAAATATTGGGAAAAAATTGCTGATGAGCAAATTGCAGAACTAATTATGTAAGTTATTAGTTGATTTTTTTACATATCTTTAATGAATTTGTGTAAATACAACATATACAAATTTTACTATACTACATAGATTCTTAACCTTTTCTGGGCCATGGACCCCTTTGAAGTATAAAATAGGTGGTCCTTATATAATCACGGACCCTCCCCCCCCCAAAAAAAAAAAAATATAAATAAATAAATAAATAACATTTTTATTTTAATATTTAATTTTTTTTAATGATAAATCCAAGACTTAATACTACATTCAATTATTGTGAATTATCACTTTTTCTTAAAGCCAAAAACCAATTTTAATGTGACATTTGCTGTTGTTTTGATTGCAATATTGCCTTGAAATCTGGGACTGTATTGGACAAAGCAACACGCATATCGTTCTTAATGTTCAATCGATTTCTTGCTTTATTTTAATTGTGGCCATTGTAGAAAATCCAGACTCACAGAGATAGGTAGTAGGAAATGGAATCAAAAATGTCATTGCCATGGATACAGCTCGCGGATAAGCCTTCGTCAACGAACACCAAAATTTGATTAAATTGTTTGTTTAAAAATCGTGGCTTGCCATTTCTTTTGATCTTAAATCAATTAATTCGTCTTTAACGAGGTCCGAATCAGTAATTGTATATAATTCCACTAGAAAAGGATTGCTTATCCATGTTTCTGATTTCGAAAATGTAGAATCGAAATAATTGAATGAAATTTAAACCAAATGAATTTTCAAGCACAACAAGATTGTTGCTTAGTGGCAGAATGCGGGCAAGATATTATTAATATTATCTTAAAAACGCTATCGAAACAAATTTATTTTTGGGTTATCTAAAAAAACTCACAGTCACCCCGTGGACTCCCGAGTAATCATCTACGGACCTCCAAGGGGTTCATGGACCTCTGGTTAAGAACCTATGCTATACTACTAAGATTAAATAAAAGTATCTGGTGTTGTACACAATTATTAAATTTAAGAAAAATATTTTAGTCTAAAATCTAAAATGTTGATAAATTATTTTTGTTTAGAATTCCACCTCAATCAAGAAGTAGCAAAGTTATTAAAGTTGTCATAAAAGTTTCTGCCTATGGTTTACTTTTATGGGGTGTTTCAAAGATCCCTGGTGTAAGATCACTATCAAAAATGGCTTATGAAGCAGTTACTTCTACTTCTACTTCTCTTGTTCAAGGGAAATTTATAAAATTATAATAAAATATAAAAAATCATCATTCCATTATATTTTATGGTATGTATAGGAATCAACTTTGAATGTCTATATCACTATATTAGTTAATAGTTTTTTAAGAGTACATCTTACCAGGATAATATAATATTGTCTCCATCTAATTTTGCTAATTCATAATATACCAAAATATATGTCCAGGCTGTCCAGCGGTTCCAATTTTTTATTGTTAGCTTAAATAGAGTAAATTAACCTATTATCAAACTTAAATGTGAGAAAATTATCTGTGTTCTTTCTTTGGTTCTTTGGTTTTATATTTAAATTTTTAAGTGAATTATGAGCATTTTCAAATATTAATATTTTACATAGGTACTCATAAAGTCATAACTTATATTATACTATATGTAAACTAAATTTGGACAGTCCTTAAGCTGTGTAATGTTGAAATGGGATGAAATCTTTTATGCTTTTATACTTCCTAACCATTCAAAATATTGAAATATGAATAATTTATGAATATTATTATGTTTTAATCAAATAAATCAATTTAATAATTAAGATTTAACTGTATCAGTAAAGCTCAATACTTCAATAATAAAAGTAGAACATATGAAATACAATGTAACTTATTTTCATATTTTTTAAAGTTATCAATTTACCTTGGGTACAGATCTGTGGCAAATGGGGCAAGTGCCTAAGGGTGGCAAAAGTTGTAACATTTTAAAGGGTAACAGATGTTTAAATAGAGATGCGAAATATTATTGTCATGGAACTCCAATGAAAGTTAGCATGGACCTACTTAATAATATTTATCATTTATTTTTAATCATAAGGCACTGTAATGCTATAATAACATGATTCTACTAATTTTAACCGCTGAATTTTGACCTATTCAACCTACGTATTAAATATAAGATATCAATATATTTTGAAGATTCAACAAATATTACCCGCTTGCTTAATTTTTTGGAGCAATTATACGCCAAAAAATAACTACTAACATACTTGATATTAAATATATAAAATATTAATTATTATACATAATCGAATCTGAATAAATTGTATGGTGTCTCACACGGCAGTCACTTTCTCCTTTATTGTAAACTAATACAAATAAAAACTAAATTTTTTCCTTATTTCTTCAACAATTTAACTAAACAAACATCATTGGTCAATGTTAGCTTAAAGTTTTGACATTCTACTTCATAGTTCAAAAACCATTAACGTATAGTATCTAGAATAAAACTGTACTACACTATTTTACATTGTGGATCTTAAGTGTTTCCTTTTTTGTAATTTGGTGTATTTTAATATGTAATCACTATTAATTATTTATATTAACTATTTTTATTAATAATATATTAATTATGGTACTTTCTTATTTTTGTTTCAGTTATAAATAATAAATTGCAAATACAACTGTTCTAATAATGTTTAGTAATAATCAAAGCGAGGATAATTATGATCATATTGATGATTCACTTATATATTCTTCAACAAACATTCCAGGACCCGGTTGTAATATGAATGATTTAAACAGCTATCCCAATCAAATGTGTAATTGTACTAATTTGTGTCAAACACCAAGTTGCAAATGCATTAGTTCAGTTGGCTATAATAATTATGACAATTTTGGTAAACTAATTTCAAGTAATAGGTTTATTTATGAATGTAATGATTTATGTAAGTGTACTTTGTGTCAAAATCGAATTGTTCAACTTGGACCAAGAATTGGTTTGCGAATTTCTCAGTGCAGCAAAGGCTATGGATTATATACCGATATTAATATTGAAAGAGGACAATTTGTTTGTGAATATGCTGGAGAAATAATTGATTTAACTGAAGCAGAGAGACGTTCTAATTTAGATCACGAAAATTATATATTTGTGATAAACGAACACTTTTCTGGAAATGTAACTACAACCGTAATTGATTCTACCATTATTGGAAATATTGGTCGATATATTAATCACAGTTGCGAACCCAATTGTATGATCGTGCCAGTGCGGGTTGATTCATTAATTCCGAGGCTAGCAATTTTTGCAATAAAAGATATTCAGTGTAATGAAGAAATTACATATCATTATGGAGGTGAAGGATCTCGCCCTCAAATTCATTTGTCCGAAGTTAAATGCTTATGTGGATCATTTAGTTGTAACAGATTTTTACCTCGTAAAACAGGGTTATTTTAATGTTAAGTGTATTTAACAGTTGTGTATATAATATATATTCTTTAACGATAGTTAAATACTTAAATGTAAGAATAAAATATTTATAATTATTAATTATTAATTGAACATTCCTGAGTGAAAAATAAAATTAAATGTAAATCAGATATTTTAAGATTAAAACATGTCAATTTTGATAATAATTTATGTAGCAAAATTAGTTAATTTTTATTTTTAAATTTGGATATTATTTTTGTTTTGTAAATAATATTGTTTTTTGTATTTACAATGATTTTTAAAATATAGATTTCTTTCATTTTTAATCAAAACATACTTAGTAGGTAATCGTTTTTTTTTCAATTATTTCGATTTATTTGTAACTTGTGATAAAAAGTGTTCCAAAACCAAAATGATCATACAAATCAATATCCTTCTCTATCCATTGAATACATTCACTGTAATTATCAAATGTACTTATATGACTTTTAGTCTTAAATTTTACTCAATAGTTTTATTATCAATCAATTTCTAACTAAACTCACATTTTATACATTAATTACTATACTCTGTTCAAAATAAGAACAGACCTCGGCAGCGGTAGTCAGGTAACACCCGTTTATCACTCCTACCAAGTCACTAATCTATACAAGGTGATTCATTAAGCGTAAAACACTCATTATCTCAAAAAGTATTAATGTTTTTGAAAATACTTATTTACATACTTTCAATTGTTAAAAAACAATGTTTTTATTAAAAAATTATATTTTTAAATATTTTTTCATTCTTATAATTTTTTTAAGTTTTTTACTTTTTTGAATGACAGCATAGTTTTAATTTCATATTCCAAATCAGAATATTTTGATACATAAAAATTGAATTTAGGACGAGTGGTTTAAAAGTTATAAGTATTTAAAGTTTAGACAAGCGGAGTAGTGGATAAACATTTTGCGGGGTAACCCCATACCACTGCACTCCGCCAATCTAAACTTTTAATACTTATAACTCATAAAGTACTAGTCCTAAATTCGATTTTTGTGTATCAAAATACTTAGTAAAATATTCTGCTTTGGAATATGAGATTAAAACTCTATGCTGTCATTCAAAAAAGTAAAAAACTTAAAAAATTATAAGGATAAAAAATATTTAAAAATATAACTTTTTAATAAAAACGTTGTTTTTTTAACTTGAAATTATGTAAAAAAATATTTTTGAGATAATGAGTGTTGTACGCTTAATGAATCACCCTGTATACCTACCATGTTGTATAGCCAGCTGCCAAGGTCTATTCTTATTTTGAACAGAGTATAGATAATTTTCTTGAAATAAATTAAGTTTGTCCAGCAGATGTTAATCCTGTTTAATTACATATTATGCGTAAAATACTAAACATAAATTGAATACCTATTAGTTATTTCTTTTAATAGAAGAACCCTTTGCATATACATGATTATAAAAGTGGAATCCAATTTCTATAGATATTAAATTGAAATGAAAAATATAACACAACTTAGTACGAAAAACATAATATATTTTAAACAAAAGTTCATTTTATTTTGTTTTTGGAATTTTACGATCTCTATTACGATTTTTAACATTTGTAACATCATAGAAATCACTCCCAACCTTTTTCTTTTTATTTCGTAACATCAAGCTTCTTTTTTGTTTGCTTGTTAGACTACTGATATAAGCCTCGTGTGCTTCTTGCAGTTTTTCTTCTTTTTCTTTCTTTTTCTCTTCTTCCTCATCGCTATCAGTTGAAGTAGCATTTTCCTCTTCTTTTGTGGTTAAAGGAGTATTTACAGTTTCATCATCAGAATCATTTTCTACAGCAACATTCAAATCAGTTCTCTTAGTTATTGGTTCTTGATCAATAGCTGATAGAGGTTCTTCGAAACCAGGTGGTGGATTATAATAAGGAATTTTTCCTCTTTGCCAATCATTTAATACCATTCTAGCACATAAGGCCAGGTCCGCATCACCACCTTTTAACAATTTACCAGATTTTATACCTAACTGCGATAAGAAATCTTCACTATCTTCCCAACTTTCTATTCCATAAGTTTTAGACAAATGCTCAGCTTTTACTCGTTCCATTAAAGGTGGTATATATTGTTCTGGATCTGGCACAAGCTCAACTCTAACAACACCCTTTAATACTTTTTCCGTATCTGTTTCTAAATTAGCGGCGTCATATACTACTCCTGGACAGTCAATGAGAAATATCCTTTTCATTAATGTTATGTACTGCCAAACTTTAGTTTCACCAGCAATTGGAGCTACTTTACAAACTTTTTTAGATCGTAAAGCATTGATAACAGAACTCTTACCAACATTGGGATATCCTATGAAACCAACACTGATTTGTTTACGTTCAGAATGTAATTTTGTGAACTGTCGCATTAAATTAATCACAGCACCTTTTCCAAAAGGATGAGTAAGTGAAGCATGAAATGCTACTGTTGGATATTCAGAACTAAGAATAGCAACCCATCTCTGAGTAACCCAAACAGGTACCAGATCAACTTTGTTTAATACAAATATTAAATGCTTATGAGGTTTTTCCCTTTTTAAAAAATTCTCAATATGAGGACAGCGTGTTCCAGTAGGGTCCCTTACGTCCAAAACCATTACAACAACATCCGATGAGTCAATTACTTTATACAATTCACCCCAAATACGTCTACTTTGACCAGCAGCCATTATCCAATCCCGAGGAGCAGTTCTTTCTCCTGTATCCTCTCTTTCCAAGTCCATATCTTTGTCATCTGAATATGACTCATTGATAGAATTTACAGTTTCCGATAATTGTTGTTCATCCCTTACCAATATATTTGGACGCTTGCGGGTTTTTTTGGAACCAAAGACACTTTCAAAACTTTCAGTTTCAAGAATATGCACACGTTCATGTTTTTTTTTCTCATTTAAAAGTGTAATTGGCAATCCAGTAGGTTTCATAATTATATCATATGGGTTTTTAACTGCTTTACCTAATTCTTCTTGAAATTTTTGTAAAGCATTTTGCCCAATGACTCTAGTATTGTCAAACCATTTACGATTAGGTTCTACACGAGCCTGAGCACCACATGGTAACCAACCTTGAAATGGTGCTGCATGAATGATTTTACCTTTCCTATCACGTTTGGCTTTGAAGTTTCTATACATTTGCAATCTTTTTATGGTAGCTTTTGTTCTCACCTTTGCTACACCTTTGAGATTTTCAGTTTTACGTTCTGGATTCATACTATGGGCGGACCTATTGAACCCTTGAGTTCTAGGCGCCTTAGTAGCGGAGCTTGTCTTAGCCATTTTTACCTATAAAAATATATTGAATTAGTATTCAATAAGTCAAATGTGTATTAGGCCTGTATATACATATCATACATATGTAATGTGTGTACCTCTATTTATTGAAATTAATAAATTCCTAAGGTAATACAAATTGATTTTCAATTAAATTAGTTAGACAAAGGTCCTCATAAGAATCTTGAATTTACCTATCTGTCATCTGTGCTTTACAGTAAGTGTATGAGATCAGTTCAGTGTTTATCTGCTTAACTAAATTTAATTGTTTGTTATAATTTTTAAAAAAACTGTATTTTGAACAAATTTTATAAAAACAAATTTCTAAAACTAAGTAGGTACAACAAGACCAGAAGATTGGGATTTGGATTAAAACAGATAATTAACCAAATTAATTTGGCATGACAGGAGAATACAGTTCAATGATGAATTTTGAAAAATAAATAAGGCTGGACAAACTTGATTAACACCCAAAGTCAATGGATCAACATTTAAGTATTTAGGTATCTATAGATATGAGAATTTCCTAGGATCAAATATTTGAAGAAAAAAAATAAATCTAAAAATACATGTACGTACACCCATAAACCTATTAACTAAATATTTAAATTAGTATTGTCATTGAGTTTAGATATAGTATAGACTAGAGAGCCTTAATAATTATAAATCTATACTATAGTATCTGTACTCAATGGTATTATAAATTAGTTAATAAGTCTATGGGTACACTAATGATTTTCACGGAGAAGGGATGGTTATCAACACTAATGTTTAGAGCAGAAATAAAAATAAAAAGGTTATTAAAAATGTTATAAAATAACAGTTTACCGGTCAAATATTTACGTAATAGTTCACAAATCTAGTAAATTATTTATTTATAAATTGTTACTTACTTTTTTTTATTTCTTGTATGTTCTTGTAATCCTCTGCTAACTACTGGACAGTGGAGACTGGTAGCAGTAGCCTACTAGCCTGTAGCCAGTTAGAAGTAACTATTTTTTTATAGTGCTGTGGCCTGTAGCCTGTGAGCACGAGGCAGTGTCGTCGAGTAATCGACAGTGTCTTATCGTGTTACTTCAATTAAGTTATCACTTTTATTATTCAACTCTTATCTTACTAGTTACAATCAATTATTTTACGGCAGTGTTGCCTTTCTATATAATATTAGTACCACGATTTAAGATATATTTTAGATATAAGATATCTTAAATCGTGATTAGTACAAAAGATAGATTATACATTTAAAAAAATGTGTATTTTGGTGCAAAATTTGACCTTACAAGTTACAATTTACTTACGAAATTGTATAGTAATAGTAATAGGTAATAACTAATAAGCTAAAATAACTGAAGATCTTACAATATTATGCAAATATGCGTTGAAATAAATGTAATTAAGATTGTAATAGGGAAACAGAATAGATGATAACAGTGGTTAGCTTTTTTATCTATGTAAATTAGTTAATAGTAAATATTTATTTATATTTGAAAATGATAAAATTTAAATCCAAATTCTTTACTAAAAAGTTCAAGTTAATAATTATTTGAACAAAAATAATTACTAAATAGTTAGTACTAGTATTTATTAACATTTAACATGAAAGTGATTTAAAAATTACAAACCCAGTTTTCTAATTGTAAAATTGAAGTCTGTTTTTATAATACACCACTAAAGTCATAGTTTAAAATTTAAATGTCTAAAAACAAATTTGTTGCACAATATTTTTGCGTTTGTGATCAATTTTACAGCCAAAAACGTCAATTACGCAAACATATCAGGCTTTGCGATTATGCCCAAAACCCTGGTGAAAAATGTTTTTCGCAGTATCCAGTTTCTAAATGTGAACTCATTTATATAAATGGTAATCAAAACCCTAGTAACGTCCGGTCAACTAAACGATTCAAATGTGGATGTGAAAAGAGTTTTCTGTCTAAAGGCGGTTATTACAGACATATAAAAAAGTGTCAACTACGTCCTAAACAACAGGTTGTAACTGGCAAAACTAAATGTAATGAACCTGGATGTTTATTGACGTTCAAGTACATAAGAGACTTTCGACAACATTTAAATGAGAAGCACCAAATACAATTTGATGTTGAGGACAAAAAATTTGATACATATTCCGGTAAATTATATGGATATTTTCAGTTTTATTTTTATTTTTTATTAAAAACTTGATTCGGTACATAATTATTAGTTACTTACTAGTATTTAATGGTTCAAATGTTTGATATTTTCCACTAAAAATCACAGAGATAATAGATGCAAAATACTGTATTAGTTAATGAAGCTTTTTAGATATTATAATATTGGTCTAATTTACTGAACTGGGGCCATAGCGTTGGTAAACAAAGTTAACAAGCCTCCTTAAAATTTATAATACACCCATATAACTACCTACCATGTTTCAAGTTGCTGCACCATATATGAAGCAAATTTTACCTCCAAGTTACCTGTTGCAGAAATATTACATTTTATACATGGTATGGGTTATACCATATTAAAATCAGCTAATAGATTCGAGTATCTACCACTTAAATTTGAGCTGTTATATTGTTTATAATGCAGTCTAGACATCTCTTTATAATATGCAAATCAGTAAAAACAGTTCAGCACAGTGGCGCAACCAGCGGGGGGGGGGGACTCCGGGCATGGACCCCTCATTGGCACGTATAATATTAGGTATATTGTTTATATAATTAAGATAGATGATTTATATTGTCAGACCCCCCCCCACAATGAAAAATTCCGTATTGCGCCACTGGTTCAGAAAATTAGGCAGTACCTATTTTATACACACTAAAAATACAATTTTAGAGGATATTATAAACAGTTTAGGTTTAGTAAAAACTACTTATCAATACATTTTAAAAATATAATTTCTAAAACATGAATCTTATATTAAGGATTATATATGTTGTTCTTTTTAAAATTAATCTGTTCAAATTTTGTTTTTTTGGTAAACTTAATATGCCTGCCTAAAGGGCATATTTAAATTACTTGAGATTTTTATTTTTTGAACTATTATTTTTCCGTTAGTCTATATTATTGATTGGCTTGTTGATTTAACTGCGTACTGCTGCATAATATTTTTAATAATTTATTTACAAAATCAAATGAGGGGAAAATATTAAATAATATTTAGTTATGAATTAAATTATATTTAATTATTAATTTAATACCATATTATTTTCAGACTTTTTAAATTGGAAAGTTAATTATGAATCAGAAACTTGCAGTTGCTTTTACCATCGTAAAAATTTAACACGTAGTGGACGTAGAGTAGAATATTGGTATTGCAACCGTTCAGGTAGTTACCAGAGTGCATTACAAAGTCGAAGACGAAAGTTAAAATCTCAAGGAATTCTTAAAATAAATAATAATTGTACATCTTCAATAACTCTAACTGTAAATAAAATTGATGGAACTGTTCAAGCTGTTATACACCATACACATTATGGACATGAAGCCGAACTTATACATTTACGAATCCCTAAAAGTGATAAACAAGAAATAGCTTCTAAATTATTACAAGGTGTCAATATTGAAGATATATTGTCATCATTTAAGGAAGATCAATTATCTAAACAAACTGAACGAAAACATTTAATAAAACGAAGAGATATATTAAATATTTCAAAAAAGTATAATGTTAATATTATATTGCCAAAAGTGCAACCTTCAAAAAATAAAACAAATTATGAAGTGGTTCAAGAAGCAGTTGAACCTCCTGTTATAGATTCGTTACCAAATACGACAGAGTCTAACAAAAGACATTTTATTTCTTCTCAACTTGCACTATCTTCTGTGAGGCAAATTCATGAAAATATTTGGAGAATTTCTATAGGAAATGTTTTAGTTTCAACAGTTTCTTCCAACAGTTATAATCAAGAAGTTTATTATGTCACTAAAAATGACGTGATATTATGTTCTACTAATTATTGTAATTCTTATTGTAACTATTGTAATATTTGTTACCATGCATACTCTTGTACATGCTCAGACTTTTTATCAAAAAAAATTATTTGCGAACATGTTCATTTAACTGTAATATTTCAAGCAAATCCGGAGACTTCTCAAAATGAAGATCATAGGGAAAGACATGTATATGGAAATGAAGATCATACAAAGTATACTCAAAAATGCATAGAACCTCCTAATTCACAAAAACCTATTAAAAATGGAAACCAAGATCATACAAAGTATACTCAAAAATGCACAGAACCTCCTTATTCACAGCCTATTAAAAGTGGAAATCAAGATCATACAAAATATACTCGAAATTACACAGAATCTTCCATTTCACAACAATCTCTTAAAAATGTTAAATTATGCAATCACTCAGAAAACAATGACACATATAAACTAAATATGAGAGCAGAAAACCTTAAAAATGTAAAAATAAGATTGAAAAAATTGATGATGAATACATTACAAAAAATTGATGAATGTAATAACAGTGATTTATTAGAAAACTTGGAGAAACAAATTACTAATATATCATGTAATTTAGAAAGAGAATTATTAGAAAATGCTACTAAAAAAATAAATGAAGTACAAACTATGTTACCAGAAAAAAAATATTGAAGTTTATTAATATGCTATTTAAACTGTGTTTAAAATGTTCCATAAATAACTATTGCATCAATAAGACTTGTATCATGTAAATAACTAATTTTTAAATCCATTAAATTTAGTGTTATTCTGTATTTAAATTACTTTAATGTGTGAACCAATTACATTAGTGTCACTGGAATAATGTTATTGTATGAGAAAAAATAGGTTTTTTTTACCTACTTAATAATATATGTACAAACTAATGAATTCTTATATTTAAATTAATTTATTATATAAGAAAAATTGTATTAACATACATCGTATTTATTTACAGAGAAATACACCTTAATGTTGATCAATCCTATCCAATGCTTCTATAGTTAGAACACTATCTCCTCTTATAACCTGTAAAAAAAAAGTTTATTTAAATACGCATATTTATTAAATTTGCATTATAAGAAAAGAATAACATACCACCATCCCAATACTATTCACAACACCATCTTTGATTTTTTCTACTGTTTCATCCAATACAAGGTTCATAAATGGATCAAAGCCACGTAGCACGCCTGCTACCTGTCTATTCGCATTTAATTTTACTGCAATAAAAATGAATTAATTATTAAAAAAATATTCGATATTATTACAATTTTAGTTATAATAGAGAAGCATTCATACGTGACAGTTTTTTATCCAAGTATCTGAAAAAAAAAAATATGCATAAGTTAAATACTTATTAATATTTTTAATATTTATTACTAGATATCACAAGGGTCTTGGTAATTGTGTAAAGCGTGAATCAGTTTACGCCGCCATATAAAACTCTTATTATGTTATAAATAATAAAAAGATATGATTAAAACTGAATCAAACACGACATGCCATAAATAATATTTAAACAAGTCGGCGACTTCTGTATTTTAAAATGTACCTTTTTAACTCTGGCGGATGGGCTTTACTCATTTTGTCAGATTTCTGGAATTAAATAATATTATATTATTTTAATAGTTGACAGTTGTAGACGGCAAGTGAATTTTTAATTTGAGATTCGGCAATCGGCATGAAACGATGTTTATCCTAGTTTATAGGTGTTCACTGTTTACTGTTTACGTCTGGCCTACGATTGGTCTAACTGATATACCAAGTGTCTTCGGTTCGGTATGAACCATGTAGTGGTACAGAATACCATGCAGAATACCACTTTATCCTAATCATGGAATAAACAGTATATAGGACGTGTATAATTGAATAATCAATAAACTTGACGTCTTTACTTATTGAAATAATAATAACTATAAAAAAGTATTTTCTTCAACAATATTAATCAAGAATTTGAACCACACAGCCTTTAATAAAGTTTCTTTTTAAATATTGTTCAATGTGCATTATTTTGTTTTTTTCATATTTTTATGATAATGAAAATTGATAAGAGATAATAAATATGTGAGGGTTGGCTAAACCGCAATCAAAAACGTGTTGTGTGTCAAATAAGGTTATGATAATATTTTCTTTCCTCTCTTTGAAATATTAGAACGCAGACGCGTATTGCGTTGTAAAAGTAATTAGTGAGCCACAACCACTAGGTACTAGATTGAACTTTTAACTTTTATATATAAAATAATATTTAATTTAGTATAATATAATTTAAAATCACTCAGACAATATGGTTTTATACAACTTCAAAAAGATCACGGTCGTACCTACCGCAAAGGTAAAATTTTATATAATATAATATTATTAATTTCTTATATTATAATATAGTTTGTAACTAATTTAACACTAATGGTTTATTTTTGTTTTAGGACTTTATTAACATTATGCTTTCAAAAACTCAACGTAAGACACCAACTGTTGTTCATAAACATTATAAAATATCAAGAATACGTTCTTTCTATACGCGTAAAGTACGATATACGCAACAGAATTTCAATGAGCGCCTGTCTATGATCATTCAAGAATTTCCTAAATTAGATGTATGGATTATTTTGAATTATAATAACATTTTATGTATTATATAATTAATTAATTTGGAAATTTACTGCAGAATATTCATCCGTTTTATGCTGATTTAATGAATATACTTTACGATAAGGACCATTACAAACTTGCTCTTGGACAACTTAATCAAGCTAGACATCTTATTGACAAGTAATTACATTTTATAATTATAATTTTGTTGACATGAAATTTAAAAATACATTTTGCTCATAGTGTTGGTAAAGATTATGTTCGTCTAATGAAATTTGGTGATTCATTATATCGCTGTAAAATGCTGAAGAAAGCAGCTCTTGGACGGTAAATTGTTTTTCTCTTCTTACAGAAAGAAAATTTTAATTGTTGATTTATTTTATATAATTTCATCATAATATAGGATGGCTACAATTATGAAAAGGCAAGCTCCCAATTTGGTTTATTTAGAACAAGTTCGTCAGCATTTATCACGTTTACCCTCAATTGATCCATACACTAGAACATTAATATTATGTGGTTTTCCTAATGTTGGAAAATCCAGTTTCTTAAACAAGGTAAACAATATTAAATTCATAATTTAGTAATTCATAATTTTAATTTGATTTTATATATATTTTATATAGATAACCAGAGCTGATGTAGAAGTCCATTCATACGCATTTACAACAAAAAGTTTATATGTTGGACACACAGATTACAAATATTTACGTTGGCAAGTGGTGGACACCCCAGGAGTATTAGACCATCCTTTAGAAGAAAGGAATGTTATTGAAATGCAAGCAGTTACTGCTTTGGCCCATTTGAGAGCTGCTATTCTTTATTTCATAGATGTTTCTGAACAATGTGGTCACTCAATTGCGGAACAGGTTAAGCTTTATGAGTCTATAAAACCATTATTTACCAACAAGGTAAGTGTTTCACAAATATTTGTTCTTTGAATTAATTATACCCTAAATGGTTTTGAATTTCACCTTTTTATATTGGCTGTGGATAGAGTCCCGGAAAAATCGGGATTTTTGATAACAATCTTATCAGTCCCGGACAAATTTTTATCATAATGTGTATGCACAAAATAATGCGGGGACTTCACAAAAAAGTGTACAATAATTACCGTACTGCCGGGACCGTAGGTAGTCCCGTATACTATGTATAAATATTATACATTTTTGTTTGTTTTGCGTATTCCTATAATAGCGCGCCTAAAATATTATTAAACTAAGTTTATAATATATTTTGTAAATAAATAAAAAAACATTGCAAATAAATTAAATCATGTTGGTTTCACAAAAATTCACAAATTATTTTTTTTTATACTTAATATTAGTATCTATAGTATTAGTATATTACACTTTAGTCCTTAATTAATTAAGGCCAGTCAAATATCATTTACATATATGGACATTGCATATGTATATTATATAGGTTAGGTATAATATTGTGCAAC